>JAAAWM010009853.1:0-29551 GCA_036873465.1 Thinopyrum obtusiflorum
CTCGTCGTCCCGCCGGTTCAGCCGCCCCGTCCTCCACCTCCAAGGAGCTGCTTTGATGATCGCCTCGTCTATCGCGGCTGCTCCACCCCCATAGCGCCGCCTTAACCTGCTCCACCGGAACCGCAGAATCTGCACCGACTCCTCGGACAAAGCCAAGGCCTACTCGGCACCACCAAAGAGGTTGTACACTCATCGCATCGCACCTTCTCCTTAACTCGACCTCCCGGCGCCGACGGTGCTCCATCCCGCACCCCCATGGAGCGGCTATCTTGAAGCCGGCGCCGCGGGCGACATCTCCACGGCGGCTCTCCCCCAGTGCGAGGCCCCTTCGGCGGCAGCGTCCATACCAGCCGGATCTACTGCTGCTACTCCGGCTCTCGCTCGCTCGCTCGCGCTGCTGCTGCTGCTGCTCCGGCTCTCGCTCGATTGCTCGCTCGCCCAGCTGCTGCTGCTCTGGCTCTCGCTCGCGCTGCTGCTGCTGCTCTCCCCCTAGCTCGTGCTGCTGTTCTGCTCCGATTTAGCTACACTTCAGTCGACTGAATCGACTTTTGGGTCAGTCGATTTTCAGGGGGGGCTCACCAGAGTTAAGGAAGAACCACCCGTAGCGGGGACGGGGGCTCGCCGGAGAGGTACCCCACTATCTATCTTAGGGTTCAGGGTGGGGGACAGGGGGCCTAGAGGGCTGGCCGGGGCGGCGGCGGACCGGCGGTGGGGAGTTGTTTCGGGGCGGCGAGGCGGCGCTGGGGCCGGTGGTTTGGCCGGTGGTGGCTGGCGGCTCAGGGGGGTGCAGGTTGAAGATGAACTGTAGGCCCTCCCTAAACTACATGTCAAGTGCCTCTCTGCTACCATTGCGTTCAGTTTTGACAGTAACATTCAGATTCCACAGTAAATTTCAGTTTTGACAGTTAAGTTCAGAGTCAACAGTTTTTACCTCATCTGTTGTAGTCAGGTGTTTTTGGTGATGTAAATTTTACATCTATTTTACATCATCTATTGGAGATGCTATTAGAATCCCACTTGAGATTGATGATGTCTGTCTTGTGCTGCTTCAGCCTTGACGTCTTACGGCTCACCGGAGCTGCTCCAACTATAGAACGATATATCACAACAGAGCAGTGCCCTGGACGCCGTCTACAGATTCCTCAGATCTTCCTCCACACCTCCGACAGCCACCTCTGCCTCAACTGCTTCAGCGACCAACCCAATGATGCTGAGGTCGACACGGCTACGGCAAAGAGGTTGTACACTTGTTGCATCACTTATTACTATACATTCATGTCAATCCATTAGGGCTATTTTGGTTCAACGAAAAAACATAGCAATAGGGAATTTTCCAATGGCACTCTACTATTCAATTATTCATGAATTTTGTTGAAAGGAATGAAGCAAAACATCCACCTGGACCTACCTTTCAAAATCCTATGCATGAAAACAAGACCAAGTGCATTAGTGGCAGAATAACATTCTAACTGTACACGCTTTCATATGGTTTCACTTTATTTTGGCCATGTTTCTTTGCATTCCTCTACTCTTCCAATTCCTGTAAACCAAACACCCAAGTTGACAGAAATCCTGTGTTTACAAATGCTCTGTTTACCATGTGCATTCCTATCCTATTCTGGTGTTTTTCCTATCCCTGCGTTTTTAGAATCATGCAAGCCAAATGAGCCCTTACAGAATTACTTCAGTTACAGGTAGGTGTCAAAGGGAACTTTGTGTGGTTTGTCCTGCTCCCGCCGCGACGTCGTCCACCTCACCTGAGCTGCTCCATCGACAGAAACATCCACCAAACCAGACATCACGACTCCTGACCATCTTTCGCCGCCTTAGATCTCCTCCCCTGCCGCCGGCACCCACCGCAACGACATCACCATCATCGACTCAGCAGATGAACCTGAGGAGTACACGGGTCCACAAGAGAGGTCGCACTCTTTTGTTTCTGCTTATGTTATGCATTGCTTAAAATTACCTGCTACTTTATCGTCCTGTTCACCTCTTGGACTCCAAGTCAGGTCCAAATTAATGTTCAAACTTGAGTTCTTAATTAGTTGTGGGGCACATATCGAGGAAGCAATGAATAGTATCTCTGTCTAATATATGGTTCACCTAGGGTATGCCTATGTTGTTCATCTTGGGTGGATCATCATCTGTGTTTTTATTAAATTAAAGCAATCATCAGCCTACTATCATTATTTTTGGATCCATGTACCATTACTCTAGATTGTTACCATTACTCTAGATTTCTGCATGCTCTCCTTAAATAATCTCACTATATTTTTTTTGTATGCATGTCAGATATTTTACACAGTCATGCTGAACATGTAGAGAAAAAGAGAAGAGTTTTGACGGCAATACAATGTCATGCAGACATCGCTCCATGGTAGGTTCAATGGCAAACCCTCCCCCCCTCTCCAGATTGTAATCCAGAGGAAGATATCTGTTCTGAGGCGGATTCAGACGCAGCTGACCACTCCTATTTACCCCCAGGTGTTTGCTCTAACTTGGCATGATGATGTTAGTTATATCATGCATATGTTGCCTTGCAGTGCCTACTTTCGACATCATAAATGTCATCTGCTTAGTTTAGACATGTTCTGTAATGCAATGCCATCCTGTTTCAATGCCATATATGGGAATTATGCAATGCCATCCTGTTTAACCAGGCATCATATATTTGAATGATATCTAGGCCATACTTTTATTCATTAAATTTCCATTTGTCGACAATGTTTGTACATTAAACTACTCTTCCCGTGAATTGACCATTTGAGTGGGTGATGGAAAAACTGGAGTGAAAACAAGGCCTTCAGAGCAGACAGTGCTACCTGTCAAAGCAGATCTCTTGCTGGGTCCTAATAGCTCCTCAGAGATGGATTCAGAGACAGATGACCAGTCCTATTCCCCCACTGAGGTGTATGCTCTAACTTGGCACGATTCTACTGCTCATATCATGCATATGGTGTCTTGCATTGCATAGTTTAGACATCATATACACAATATTCAACACCATGTTCTTAGTTCAGACATCATATATGCGAATGCCCTCCGCTTAGCATATAAATCACATATGTGAATTAAATCATGCGATCCTGGTTACTTAGATAACATGTATGTGAATTATGTCATGCGATCATGTTTAGTTAGTCATCATATCTTTGAATTATGTTATGCTATGCTATCCAGTTTAGATAGACATCATATATGTGAAATTATGTCATGCTATCCATTTTAGTTAAACAATATACATGTCAATTATTTAATGCCATCTTTTTTCCACACTATCTATTGCATCTGTCTCTCATACAATGTATGTACATTCAATTATGTTTCCTGTTTATCAGCCATTTGAATTGGAGCGGGTGGGGGGGGGGGGGGGGGGGGGGGGGGGGGGGGGGGGGGGGGGGGGGGGGGGGGGGGGGGGGGGGGGGGGGGGGGACCCCGGTTGTACATGCACGAGAACCAGCCCTACCACACATAACCCAAACTCTTACAGATTGTACCCCTACTGCGATGGACAGAGAACCAGCTTCACCCAATCTAACCCCAACCCCAGCAGATAGTAACCCAGTTCCTGCTGACACAGCACCATCTCCACCATAGAGCTCCCAAACAAGAGCAGTTAGTAAGGCAGCTCCAGTGCCCAAAGGGCCAGTACTACCACGGCGAACCCCAACTCCACCAGTTAGTACGCCTATTCCTGTGGAGGAAGCACAACCAGCTAGTCGTAGTTTAGCATCTATCGCATTTGATGTTGTTAAATCGTATGTGCTTATCTTCCCATCTTGGAAATATTATACTGAAGATGAAGGAAAATGCCAGTTGCAGGTGTTTGTCCAGGAGTTATGTGTAAGTAATGTTATTCATGGCAATTACTTTGCTTTGTCCCATACATCCTACCTCCATGATGGTTATAATACAGCAAATTTTCCCATTTTTCTCTATAGAGAAGGACCGATTTGGAAACTCAGGATGAGGTAACCTGTGCTAATACCTCTGCTATCTTCAAGAATGCTTGGTGGCAGTATCGGAATTACCTGAAGAAAACATACTTCACCGGCAAAGAAACTCATCAAATTCCCTTACGTTCTCCTGAGACACATTTACTGGACGATGACTGGGAACGCCTTGTTCTATACTGGTCCCGAACTAAGAATGTGGTAAGGTCTATGAGCTCATTTTCTATTTTTAAGTACTATATTCTTGCGTCTTACTGTACTCTGTTCATGTAGAACAAGTGCCTAAACCTGAAGAACAACTGTTCTAATTTAAGATTCCATTGCTATCATAGTTCCAAAAAGCGCTAGGCATTAATTGTGCGTTTTGCCACTGCCTTGCGCTTTACTGACCAAAGCGCATGCTTATGCACAGTTATGCACAGATTAAGCGTAGTTATGCGCAATGCGTTTCGCCAACGCCTAGAGCCTAGGCGCGCTTAAGCGCTCGCTTAGGCGCGCCTTTTTTAACTATGATTGCTATCGTGCATACTGCTTTGCTCTTGTATCACTGTATTTACTCATACAAACTTATTTTTAAATTGAAGGATCCAATCGAAACTCCAATGGCACAGCAGGTATGTTCACGCATGTTTCTTTAACAAGCTTGCTCTTATCAATAGCTCTGTTGATTTCAATTTCAATTGTGTATACAGTTGACTTCTCATATCATGCACATTACTAGCATCACAACAGAGCAAATAGTGTTGTTGTACATGTAGACCCGTGGTACCCATCTGAAATCTTGTTGTGCCGTGTAGTTTCCCACGCTTTGTATTCTTTCACTGCTGCTTTGTCTTGAACTGATATGATTTGAACCGTGTCTCTATTTTGATTTGGCAAGACAATGTAGTGACCATAGGACACAGATATATGTTTGTTTGATGCTTTTATTATGTACTAGTACTTGGCAATAGAAGACTTGGTAGTTTACTCCTGTCCACCTTACTAATGAACTGGTTCACCGAAATGAGTTTCATATACTAGTACATGCTAAACCTGTTATGTGTCTGCTTGTTTCTTCTTTTAGAATGCTGACAGAATATTGGGGAAGAGTGCCTTATTAAGCAATGGTAAAGGAAGTAATGTAGATAAGGTTCAGGATAGTGACACATCCTTGTTGGTCTCCAACAAAGCTGATAAAACAGCTAAGGAAGACTATCTCGATGACAGTGAGACAACCCCAAAGTCCTGTCTTGGTTTAGTGTTCGAGTTACTGGCCACTACCGCTTGCACAAGCTATTCAAACTCACTGTCAGAATCAGTTTGGTTTCTTGAGTCTCAACTACAAGCTGAAAGACATCGATCAGCTGTGCTGCGACAAGAAGCGGAAGGACTGCGGAAGTCCCTGGAGCATTCAGATGCATACTTTCTGGTGCAACAGCAAGCGTTGGAGGATTTTAGCGCCAAATAGGACAAAGCTAATAAGCTTGCTAAGCTTATTGCCAACATGGTGGATACCATGTTTCTTGAGCTCTTTTGAAGTTGTTTCAGTTATGCTCTTGTTTTGCTGCCGCGTTTATTTGCACTGGTGGCCAATTTTGACGGCCAGTGTATGTAATATGCTGCTTTGTTCCCTATATTTGCACTGGTGGTGAACTTTGATGCCCAGTGGATGTAATATGTGTAATAGCGGTAATAGGCTAGCGTTAATTGCTTGCTTATTTATTTCCTTATTGTCTTGTTTAGTTGTTTGCTTGTAGTCACTGCAGTTCTTTTTCTGTGTTTTTCTAGTGGCCACAATAACCTATTTTTGGAAACTAGGCCAAAATAATCATGGCAACACACGGACTGTTGTAACCATGGGCCTCCTGCGGGCCGTATGATCCATGGGCCTTCTACGGGCCGTAGGATCCATTGGCCTTCTATACGGGCCGTAGGATCCACGGGCCTTCTACGGGCCGTACGATTCATGGGCCTTTTACGGGCCGTAGGATCCATGGGCCTTCTACGGGGCGTATCATCATTTCGCCAATCATGGGTCGTACTATTCATGCACAATAACGGGCCATTAATAGGCCGTATTTGATAACTCTATGAAAACAGACCAACGGGTTTTTTTACATGAAAACGGCCCAACGTATTAACAGGCCACAAACGGGCCGACTGTAACCACGGGCTGAATTTGGTCCACAAGCAGAAAATGACAGTAACGGGCCATAAGTAACCGAATGCTGGAAATGAGCCCAAGAATAAATGGGCCCTGAGAAGGCCGAAAGATAACATGGGCTGGAAACGGCCCAACGGAATAATGGGCCGTTAATGGGTATAAAGTGATACACTGTTCGTTACGGGCCAGTTTACCACGGCCGTTAAGGGGCCGAGGGTTACTAAAGGCCTCATATGGGCCGAAAGACGTCATGGGCCATACATGGGACGGAAGTTAAAACGGGCTGGAATTATATTGGACGGCCCAGATGACGCTACTGGACCTAATTCGGATAGGCCGTAAATGGGCCCTGGGTTAGCGGGCTGTAAATGGGCTATATGCGAACAGGCCGTGAACAGGCTTGCCGTGGGCCGGCCCGCCACCTTTTGACCAAGTCAAACGGGCTGGCCTTTTCACAGGAATGGGCCTCTGTTGGGCCATGCCATGTGTCGACGTATCATAGGCGCTTTGGGTCCAATGAGTGGATGACATCTGTCCCAACGGTGAGCCGACACGTGTTTCCTCCAGCCAATGATGATTTTACACGTGGAAAATCCCCATTGGTCGGGGCTTTTAACGGGTTATCGGATCCAAAACCGGACCCGATAGCTTAACGGCATTCCGTTACGGTGGATGCCACGTGTCGGTCACCCTTGACGAAAGCACTTCTGTGACGCGCGATTTATCGTCATGGAAGTGGACACTTCCGTGATGATAATTTTGGTAATGTCATGGAACACTTCTACGACAGCACAGGTATGACTATCTTGATTCTGTCATAAATTTGTCATGGATGTACATGCATGACAGAAAACGTGACCTACTGTGACAAAGACGTATCATCACGGAAGTGTATTTTTTTGTAGTGAAGTTACAAGTTCAAAAGGAAAAGCCTGCCGTGTTCGTGTTGCACCCCCACATGGTTGGTCCGACACGCCGCTCAAGGGGGAATGCGTGTTGTGTTGCATTTTCACTTACAAGTGGGACCGCAGTTGAGCAAACCTACTATCGGCAAACCCCCACCCCGCCCACCGCACGATGGCTGAGAAAACAGGAGGGAGAAGAGATGGTTGTAGCACGGACTCCAAGAAAATTGGTGTCGGATGGGACTCATGTGGGTGGCGTGTGCCGTACTGCTAGACGTGAATGCTAGTTATGGCCCATGCCACCCGATCCTATATCGAGGTGCTGGTTATGTAGAACAAATTTCCTGGAGTTCATGCTCAGCCCTCCTCTATCTCTCTTCTCAGCCAACGAGCAGACGCGCGGAGCCCATCGTCTGTTTGCTCACATGCGGTCCCACATGTCAGTGAAAATGCAAGAGGACCCACGGAACCTACACATCTTTCACCTCGACGTGCTGGTGATAAAAACAAATCCAATAAAGATCTTCGGTGGCTGCTTTTGGAGTTACTCAAGAGTAGTAAGATTCTATTTACAGTTTAACCCAAGATGCACATCATGTGGCTTCAACTACCACTCCATTTTCTTGCATGACACGACCTGGATGCTAGATGTCCCACATGTCGGCAAAAGGAGGAAGAACTCAACCAAATCTTCTCCACATTTAGACCGGAGGAGTAGGAAACACGGCAAGCCCTGTGCCTACGTCATACTACGTACAAGCCCACCTCGCGCAGTCATGCTATCACCATATTTCTCGGCCTCCGTGCGACACCTAACTCTAGTTGATCTAACTAGAACTAATTATTGGTTCGCACTATGTGATGTGGCAACTTCATACTACTACGGATGCTGGCTATACTACTACGGCACTAACACTCCAAGAACTGAGTCAAAAACCATTTATAAATTGAGTTTATGACATGCATATGCAAATGTACCATTCCTTACATACAACAAGTCATCAACACACAACGACAATGAGGATACATGTTGGATTACAGATTAGTTCCAACAAAACATTCTAATAAATACTAAAGTTTTCATCACACAACAAATAACAAGCAACGAAATGAACTTCAGCTCAACCACTCCTCGGCGTTGGAAACGCTTGCTTTGAACCAGAAGAATTTGTCTCGGAAGGGCCAGCTACTGTCAATCTCGAGACCAACGCAGGACTGATCACCCAGGCTGAAGCGGCCTATTTCATGACCCATATTGTGATAGCCACGGTAGGGAAGCATAGCAATGTCCGAGGTATAGATACAGTTGCTTCTCATAAATGGTAGTAACGTTGTGTCAACAGCAGCTGGATCGCCTTTCACCATGATTGGATAGTTTTGTCCAAAGAAGAGCGAGTTTTCTCCAAGAGTATCAATACTAAACCAGGGAGAAGGTGTTGGCGCTAGCACAATAGTATCCATCCTGAATACCCTACAACGGATGTTGGAATAGGTCCAGAGAGTGCGACCATGGGAGACAACACCTGCTTCCTTAGTAACATTAGCGGTGCCCTGTATATAGACAAGAAGAGGTGATCCATCGGAATATGTTGCCAGGCGCCACTAAGTATATGGGTCCTCATGCTCGTGATCATCATCATCGTCATCTTCCCCTTGGTTATAAAATTTTTCAAGTATAGGTGGTGGAATGTTCACAGGACCTTGGAAACACAAGAAGGTTAATTGGTAAAGGAAAACTAGCTAACCCGCGTGCATGTGGATGAAACAATTTTAATTACGGTGGAAGACAAACGTACCGAAAGCATAAGGATTCCATGCAAAAAACAGTGCCACGAGTGGTGGCAGCAAACACAAGACCCTCATATTGAATTGCATCACAGTACACATCCGTGTATAGAAACTAATTTTTGAGCAATATCCATCCAGTCGAACTATGAAGGAAGGCAACAAGCTTGTCGAAGATAGCAACAACTCCATAGTCCATGAAATCCCAAGAGCGGTCGGGAACTTGACAAATTGCTATCTTCCGTAGATGACAGTCACCATGATCGTAGTTGAACGTATGTAGAAAACCGGTGTGCTCAACCTCTGGGCAGTCTGAGATTTTTGGAAGTGGAACCCGGTGACGAGTGTACACATTCACAAGTTCCCACTCGAAGGTGTACCCAATATAAACAACCCAATCTCCATTTGCGCCTGCCCAAGCCTTACCCTCAAGCGATGGCATCTTAACATCACACGTATCATTATCAAGCGGCACCAACTTGCACAAGGCGAGGCCTCCGTCGTCCGCGCGCCAGTCAGCAGGGTCACAGTGAAGAAGATAGGGGAGATCAAACCGCTCCTGGACCCTTGGTTTCTTTGTAATGATGTTATTAGTTCAGTCGAGAATGGTCTTGAATGAACCTGCCATGCTAGCCGAGGTGATGACATCGCACCGATCAATGAGTTCCTCCACCACATCATCATTCAGATTGGGGCAAGAATAACGGGGTCGTTTCCTGCCTGTTCCCTCCATGGAGAAGACGATCGAACAATGGCAGAAGGAAGGGTGAAGGCAAATGGAGGAGGGAGGAAGAGTGTGCGACAGCAGTTCCAAATCGAGAGGGAAAGGCGAAGAGTCGTTGGACGGTTGCCACGGTACACGAAGAGGCGCCCCGGCCTACATAGACGTCTGTTCAGAAATTGTACAAAACAACTCGCCGTCGTCTCACTGACATGTTGGAACGGGACCACATGTCAACGAAGAGGCTAGTGGGGAGCGGACGGTTGCCACAGAGGTCACACACTAATGACAAGGCCGTCTTGTCAGACCTAGCGCCCACGCGGGATGGCTTCCGTCCCCCACACGAGCGAAGCCACTTCGCACCCCCACACGGTTGGTCCGCCACGCCGCTAGGCCAACTCCAGCGCATGTAGCTCGAACGAGCGCTCCCTCAGCCCCCTTTCCCTAGACGCCCCGGAGCTACCCAACCACGGCTACGTGTTTTGCGCACCCGGCGGCCGGATTTAGAGCGGATCCAGTCGGGCTTGAGCTCGCCAGGCTGTGGGAGGCCGCGCCGCGCCATGGACTGGCCGGGCACCGTGTCGGAAGGCCCCGGCAAGGCCGCAAGGCCGCATGCAGGTAGTGACTCCTCCTATAGCCGCTCGGATCTGCACCGTCGGCGGTCCGCCGGCAGATACATGAATGGCGGTCAGCTGGGCTCAGTGCTAGCCCAAAAGCTCGTCGGTGCACCGTTGCCACTCATTACGTGCGACGACTGCCCAAAGAAGGTCTTGCGCCACGTGTCTACAACGCCGGAACATCCCGGATGGGTGTTCATCAAGTGCTCAACTGATGGGTATGTGCTACTTTAGCTTCGGTTGTGCTCTCAGATTAGACTAGTTGTGCTAACTTAAAATTTTATTGTGTAGAATGGATGCAAGTTTTGGTATTGGGAAGAAGAGTACATCGATATATTGATAGAGCGCAATTTAGTAGATGTTCTAGCACTTTTAGCTAGCATAGAGGCTAGAGATGAGACTAGTGCACTTGTTGATAGAATAGAGGCTAGACATGAGACTAGATGTGAGGAAGCAACGTCTACTTCTTTACACTCGAAGAAGAAAGAAGCACACAAGATCAAGCCTCCACAGATCAACAATGATGCATCGAGAAGGCACTAATCCAACTTACAGGAGCAGTTATGGAAGTTGGATATCTTCTAAAATGTATTCTTGTGGTTCTTGTTTTCTTTGGTCTTGCTTTTCTAGTCAAATTTTGGTGATGTATTTCCATGTACCAAAAATCAATGATGAAAAAAAGATATGTGTTTGCAAAGAAAAATGTACGCGGCCGGGATGCGTCGGCGCGTTGGGCGCACGGCCACCGCATCCGAGAAATGGCCCGAACACGACCCCATTGCCCTACCCAAACGGACAGAATCCGGGCAAAACGGAGGTCCGTTTGGGGTCGTGCGTTGGAGTTGGCCTTACAAGTGGGACCGCAGTTGAGGAAACCGACTATCGGCAAACCCCCCACCTCTCCTGCCGCGCGATGGCTGAGTTAGAGAAACGATGAGGTTGAAGAGATAGCTGTAGCACGGACTCCAAGAAATATGGTGTCAGATGGAAGTCGTGCTGGTGGCGTGTGTCGTACTCCTGGACGTGAATGCTTGATATGGCCCATGCCACCCTACTATATATCGAGGATTCGAGGTGTTGGTTACGTACAGCGAACACATTAACATATGGCCCACCTCGCACTATGGCCAAATTTCCTAGAGTCTGTGCTAGGTTAAAAAGTGTTCTTTGTGAGGGTGGGTGGCTGGTCTCAAGTTTAAAACTTGTTGTATTACGTATACGTAGACGTAGAGATAGTGCAACAGTTTTGAAAGTTTGAACCCAAACATCAGAATGCAATTTCTACTGGACTCATCTGAGGACCTAGGATGATGGGATTTGCAGCTATAGTAAAAGCACCCGCCCAACGCACGAAGCATGTGAAGCTAGTACAAATAGTAGTAGTACTATTGTTGATTGGACTCATCCGATAACCTGTTGCAATGCACGTACAATTATGTATTCGGAAAATATTTTTTTGCCTCGTCGCAGCACCCACTCAGAGAAGCGACTCGAAAGCCATTCATAAATTTAGTAAGTTTATCATAGGCAGATCATTTTATTACAAACAACAGGTCATCAACCCACAACGACAACGAGGATACATTATAAATACTAAAGTTTTCATCACACAACAAGTAACAAGCAATGAAATGAACTTTAGCTCAACCACTCATCGGCGTTGGAAACACTTGCTTTGAACCAGAAGTGATTCTCTGGGAAGGGCCAGCTACTGTCAATCTCGAGACCAACGCAGGACTGATCATCCAGGCTGAAGTGGCCTATGTCAGGACCCATATTGAGATGGTAGGGAAGCATAGCAATGTCCGAGGTATAGATACAATTGCTTCTCATAAATGGTAGTAATGTTGTGTCAACAGCAGCTGGATCGCCTTTCACCATCATTGGATAGTTTTGTCCAAGGAAGAGTGAGTTTCCTCCAAGACTTTCAATACTGAACCAGGGAGAAGGTGTTGGCGCTAGTACACTAGTATCCATCCCGAATACCCTGCAACGGATGTTGGAATAGGTCCGGAGAGTGTGACCATGCGAGACAACACCTGCCTCCTTAGTAACATCAGCAGTGCCCTGTATACAGACAAGAAAAGGTGATCCATCAGAATAAGTTGCCAGGCGCCACTTAGTATATTGGTCCTGCTCATCCTCATGCTCGTGATCATCAGCATCGTCATCTCCCCCTTGGTTATAAAAAATTTTAAGTATAGGTGGTGGAATGTTCACCGGACCTTGGAAACACAAGAAGGTTAATTAGTAAAGGGAAACTAGCTAACCCCAATGCATGTGGATGAAACAATTATAATTACGGTGGAAGACAAACGTACCGAAAGCATCAGGATTCCATGAAAAAACAGTGCCACGAGTGGTGGTAGCAAACACAAGACCCTCGTATTGAATTGCATCACAGTACTCATCCGTGTACAGAAATTGATTTTTGAGCAATATCCATCGAGGCGTGGAAGTAAGGACGGCAACAAGCTTGTCGAAGATAGCAACAACTTCATAGCTCGTGTAATCCCAAGAGCGGTTGGGAACTCGACAAATTGCTATCTTCCATAGACGACAGTCACCATGATCATATTTGAACTCACGTAGAATACCGGTGTACTCAACCTCTGGGCAGTCTGAGATTTTTGGAAGTGGAACCCGGTGATGAGTGTACACATTCACAAGTTCCCACTCGCAGTTGTACCCAATATAAACAACCAAATCTCCATTTGCGCCTGCCCAAGACTTACCCTCAAGCGATGGCATCTTAACATCACACATATCATTATCAAGTGGCATCAACTTGCACAAGGCGAGTCCTCCGTCGTCCACGCGCCAGTCAGCAGGGTCACGGCGAAGAAGATAGGGGAGATCAAACCGCTCCTGGACCCTTGGGTTCCTTGTAATGATGTTATTAGTTGAGTCGAGAATGGTCTTGAATGAACCTACCATGCTAGCCGAGGTGATGATGTCGCATCGATCAATGAGTTCCTCCACCGCATCATCATTCAGATCGGGGCAAGAATAACGGGTGAGGGAGTCCTGGACTAAGGGGTCCTCGGGCGTCCGGCCTATTATCCATGGGCCGGACTGATGGGCTGTGAAGACATGAAGGCCGAAGACTACACCCGTGTCCGGATTGGACTCTACTTGGCGTGGAAGGCAAGCTTGACGACCGACTATGAAGATTCCTTCTTATGTAACCGACTCTAGGTAACCCTAGATCCCTCCGGTGTCTATATAAACCGGAGGGCGTAGTCCGGATAGGATATACACATTACCATAGACATATAGGCTAGACTTCTAGGGTTTAGCCATTACGATCTCGTGGTAGATCAACTCTTGTAATACTCATATTCATCAAGATCAATCAAGTAGGAAGTAGGGTATTACCTCCATAGAGAGGGCCCGAACCTGGGTAAACATCGTGTCTCCCATCTCCTGTTACCATCGATCCTAGACGCACAGTTCGGGACCCCCTACCCGAGATCCGCCGGTTTTGACACCGACATTGGTGCTTTCATTGAGAGTTCCACTGTGCCGTCGATGAAAGGCTCGATGGCTCGCCTTGTCCTTAAATACAACATCACCTCCGGGGGAGCTCTGGCCCCAGGCCAAACCCTCCGGCTGGGCGGCTTTACTATGATCGCCCGTTCGGCCGTTGAACCGACGATGACCTCTCGGGCCATCGAAAACCCCCTTCGCATCAACTCTGAGCACTCCAAGCAGATGGATCCGGCAGAGTTTTCATCTTTGAACGAACTCCTAGATCGCATCGCCGCTTTGGGAATCACCACAGACTATGGTCGGATCGGGCCTAAAACCGATCAAGGAGAAATCAAGGCCCCACCGGTCACCCACCAGATTGCGGTAGTCGTGGAGCAGGACGGCGAGTCTTCTTCTATATCGAAGACGGACTATGTTCGAATCGCCGTTCAGGAAGAGCCGTATACTCACCCGCGAAAGGATGCGACCAGCCCTCCGAACATAGCATCGGACAGTGGTCCTAAACAACCAGAAGATATTCCGGAACCCGGACTATTAAGCCCGGAAGATCGTCAGACTCCGGATAATCGGTCAGGTCGGGGTTCGGATTTAATTCCACCCACCCACCTGGACATAGACGCTCTCATGAGCATAAAACAGCAGTCTCAGGAAACGGTCAACCACTTCTGGGCCAGATTCCTCCTTGTCAAGGACAAGGTAAAAGATTGCCGTGACGAGGACGCAATATCAGCGTTCTGCAACAATTGCGCGGACGAAGGAATCCTCAACGCCATCAATCGCCGCCGCATACTGAAATTCGCTAACTTAGCAACCATCGTACAAAAGTACAGCGCGATGGAGAGCGCCTGGAAAACTCAGGCAGCTCGCTGGGAACCGTCGGTCCCAACTCAACTCCCCCTACAGGCGAAGAGGGCGCACCCCCGTGGCACGCCCAGTCCAACAGTCAAGAAACATAAAACCACTATGCGGCACGGCACCGTTCTGGAGGGGTGGCTCGACGGCCCATGCAAAATACATACAACACTAGATACCATGGTAACCCACGGCCTTAGAGCATGTTGGATACTACGGCAGTTAGCCAAGAGCGGCGAGGACATCCTTATTAAGGACGCCCCAGAACAGCACCCCCAGAAGACGACGGCACAAGAGTATTCACGGTCTTTGAGACATTCGCTTCAAACAACAAGCGCAAAAGGGCACTTCGTGACCTCGCAGAAGTCTGCCAAATCGCTGCAATAAACCCTTGGAACATCACGGCTATAACATTTAATGCCGGTGATGAACCGAAGTACAGAACAGTCCGAGTGCCAGCCGCGCTAGTCCTCAGTCCCATCGTGGACGGGTTTCGACTTACCAAGGTCCTCATGGACGGCGGCAGCGGACTAAACCTCATTTATGAGGACACACTCCATAAAATGGAAATAGACAGGAACCACATCAAGCAAAGTAGCACAACTTTCCAAGGAATTATTCCCAGCCGGGAGGCGAGGTGCGCGGGCAAAATCACACTTGACGTAGTATTCGGCACGCCGGAGAACTATCGGTCCGAAGAAATAACTTTCCAAGTGGCCCCTTTTAGCAGCAGATACCACGCCCTATTGGGGCGGGATGCCTTTACACGCTTCCAAGCCATACCCCATTACGGGTATATGAAGCTCAAAATGCCCGGACCAAACGGTATAATCACTCTAGTCAGTGATCCGGACACAGCACTCCGCGCTGGAAACAAAACCGCATCCCTGGCCCTGGAGGTGCTATCCGAAGCCCTCGCGGCCGAAGAATTAACCGCACTACGCTCCACGGTGGACAGGGATGACGTGATCCTCGACAAACGCCCCAAATCCACCTCCTTCAAACCAGCAGAAGAAATAGTCAAATTCCAGGTCCACCCAACGGACCCCAAGAAGACAGCATCTATCGGAGCGCAACTAAACCCAACAGTTGATGCTGCACTACGAGAATTCCTGCGCGAAAACTGGGACATATTTGCTTGGCACCCTTCGGATATGCCAGGGATCCCACGCAAGTTGGCCGAACATAGCCTCAATATATTAAAGGGATTTAAACCGGTCAAGCAGACACTGCGGCGCTTTTCCGAACCCAAGCGACAAGCTATGGGGAAGGAGCTGGCCAAGCTTATCGAAGCCGGATTCATTAGAGAAATCAAACATCTGGACTGGCTGGCAAACCTGGTGATGGTACCAAAGAAGGATAAATCCTGGCGCCTGTGTGTCGATTTCAAGGACCTCAACAAGGCTTGCCCTAAGGATCCCTTCCCCCTTCCCCACATTGATCAAATCATTGACGCCACCGCAGGACACGACTCACTGTGTTTCCTTGATGCATATTCCGGATACCATCAAATCAAAATGAAGGAGTCTGACCAAGCTGCAATAGCATTTATTACCCCATACGGGCCATTCTGCTTCAACACCATGCCCTTCGGGCTCAAGAACGCCGGCGCGACATACCAACGCATGATTCAAACATGCCTGGAGAAACAGATCGGCAAGACAGTAGAGGCCTACGTTGATGACGTCGTCATCAAAACTAGGCACGTCGAAACACTAATAGACGATTTACGTCTCACATTCGACAACCTCCGCACGTATGACATTAAACTCAACCCGAAAAAGTGTGTCTTCGGCGTCCCCGCTGGAAAGCTGCTGGGCTTCATCGTTTCCAACAGAGGAATAGAAGCAAACCCAGCTAAAATCCGAGCTCTGTCACAGTTGGCTACACCAACAGACCTCAAACAAGTTCAGAAACTAGTTGGCTGCGTGGCAGCATTAAGTCGCTTTATCTCCAGATTAGGAGAAAAGGCGCTACCACTCTATCGCCTGTTACGGCGCACCGATAACTTCGAATGGACAGACGCGGTGACCACCGAACTGGAGGAAATAAAGACCCTCCTAGCAAACAATCCAATCCTGGCCACACCAAACACGGGCGAACCCATGTTGCTATACATATCGGCAACACATCAGGTGGTGAGCACCGTGCTCATCGTCGAACGAGAACAGGACGGACACAAATTCCCACTACAAAAACCAGTATACTACGTATCCACCGTCCTCACACCGTGCAAATCCCGGTACCCCCACCACCAAAAGATAGCATACGCGGTCTTCATGGCATCCTGCAAGCTACGACACAACTTCCAGGAGTGTTCAATCACGGTGGCTTCTGAGGTCCCACTCAATGACATAATAAACAATCGTGATGCCACGGGACGGATCACCAAATGGGCCATAGAGCTACTTCCATTCGACATAACATACAAGCCACGACGAGCCATCAAATCCCAAGTACTGGCCGACTTCGTCGCCGAATGGACAGAGGCCGAACTCCCTAAAGAGTATGGCGCATATTCCAATTGGGTTATGTATTTTGACGGCTCCAAAATGTTGGCAGGGCTGGGAGCGGGAGTCGTGTTAACATCCCCCACCGGAGACATCATCCAGTATGTACTCCAGATATTATACACAGACTCTAACAACGCAGCCGAATACGAGGCCCTACTGCATGGTCTTCGGATGGCCGTATCCATGGGCATACAACGCCTGGAGGTGCGCGGGGACTCGAACCTCGCCATATCTCAAATAAACGGCGACTTTGAGGCCAAAGACCCAAAGATGGCAGCTTATCGCAATGCCGTACTAAAAATGTCGGCTCGGTTCGAGGGGCTTGAATTTCATCACGTCGCCCGAGAAAGTAACCAAGCGGCGGACGTCCTTGCTCGCATCGGCGCTAAGCGCGACCCCGTCCCACCTAACATCTTTCTGGAAAGGCTTTTTAAGCCATCCGTGGTGTGGCAAGGGGAGGGCGGCAACAATAGTCCAGATCCGAATACAACTCCAAATCCCGAACACACTGATAGTATCGGGGGCTCAGCCACCGAAATAACACCGTCGGCCCATCTCATTATGGCAGTCATTGCCCCATGGACTGAACCTTTCTTGGCCTACATTAATAGGAAGGAGCTTCCCGAAGACCAGAATGAGGCTCGCCGCATTGTCCGGCGTTCGAAGGCCTACAAGGTTCATGACGGAGAGCTCTACAAGAAAAGTACTACTGGAGTACTTCAAAGATGTATCTCTGAAGAAGAGGGGCGGCAGCTTTTAGCGGAAATACACGCCGGTCTCGGTGGACACCACGCCGCAGCTCGGGCTCTTGTTAGCAAGGCCTTCCGTACTGGGATTTATTGGCCGACAGCCCTAGCAGACGCACAAGACCTCGTCCAACACTGCGTGGGATGCCAACTCTTTGCCAACCAAAGCCACATGCCCCCAACTGCCTTACAAACTATCCCCATTACTTGGCCTTTCGCGGTCTGGGGACTAGACATGGTCGGACCCCTTAAAGGGGGAAGCCATAAGAAAAAATATCTACTGGTTATGGTAGACAAATTCACTAAGTGGATAGAGGCTAAACCGGTCAAAACGGTTGAGTCCGGCCCGGTGATAGAATTCATATCCGGGGTGGTGCACTGTTATGGTGTTCCACATAGCATTATCACCGACAACAGCTCTAATTTCACAGCCGACGAGGTAAAAACCTGGTGTACTAATCTTGGCATTAAACTCGATTACGCCTCCGTCTACCACCCGCAAACCAACGGTCAAGTCAAACGAGCCAATGGCCTTATTATGAGCGGCATCAAACCCAGACTAGTGCGGTCTTTGAAAGAATCAGACAAGCACTGGGTTGAGGAGCTCGACTCCGTACTCTGGGGGTTGCGGACCACGCCCAACCGTACTACCGGATACACACCTTTCTTCATGGTGTATGGTGCAGAGGCTGTGTTGCCCTGCGATATTATACATGACTCACCTCGAGTGCGTATGTACGAAGAAAAAGAGGCCGAGTTGGATCGGCATGACAGCCTAGATGCCCTGGAGGAGGAGCGCGACATCGCCAAAGCCCGTTCAGCATTTTATCAACAGCAGGCTCGAAGATATCAAAGCAGAGAAGTACGGGCCAAGACTTACAACGTTGGCGAACTCGTTCTACGCTTGCCGGAGAAGAAAAAGGACAAACTCAAGCCCAAATGGGAGGGTCCCTTCATAATTGACGAAGTTCTTACCGGAGGAGCGTACCGTCCTCGTGATGCATCGGACAATCGCCTAGAGCCTAACCCCTGGAACGCGGCCAGACTCCGAAGGTTCTATGCCTAGCGCCGAACTCTGGGGGGGGGGGGGGGGGGGGGGGGGGGGGGGGGGGGGGGGGGGGGGGGGGGGGGGGGGGGGGGGGGGGGGGGGGGGGGGGGGGGGGGGGGGGGGGGGGGGGGGGGGGGGGGGGGGGGGGGGGGGGGGGGGGGGGGGGGGGGGGGGGGGGGGGGGGGGGGGGGGGGGGGGGGGGGGGGGGGGGGGGGGGGGGGGGGGGGGGGGGGGGGGGGGGGGGGGGGGGGGGGGGTGCCGTACTCTTTAGGGAGTTCGGCCTTCGTCCATTCGGCGACAAAGTCGGCCAATACTTGCGACTTAATGGCTCGTCGAGGTTTGTATGTTATGTCGAACGGGAGGAGCTCAATGGCCCATTTAGCAATCCGGCCCATAGCGTCGCGGTTGTTTATAATATCATTAAGTGGCACTTCCGAGGCTACTGTAATCGAGCACTCTTGAAAGTAGTGTCGTAGCTTCCGGGATGCCATGAATACCGCATAGGCTATCTTTTGATAATGTGGGTACCGTGATTTGCATGGAGTGAGGACAGTGGATACATAGTATACCGGCTTTTGAAGAGGGAATTTATGTCCGTCAGCTTCTCGTTCGACGACGAGCACTGCGCTTACAACTTGATGAGGGGGGGGGGGGGGGGGGGGGGGGGGGGGGGGGGGGGGGGGGGGGGGGGGGGGGGGGGGGGGGGGGGGGGGGGGGGGGGGGGGTTCTTCCAATCCGGCTGTGGCGGCGTCCGTCCACTCAAAGTGTTCGGTGCGCCGAAGGAGGCGATAAAGGGGTAATGCATTTTCTCCTAAGCGGGAGATAAAGCGGCTTAGAGCCGCCACACATCCAGTTAGTTTCTGGATTTGTTTGAGGTCTGTTGGGGTAGCCAATTGTGACAAAGCTCGAATTTTGGGGGGGGGGGGGGGGGGGGGGGGGGGGGGGGGGGGGGGGGGGGGGGGGGGGGGGGGGGGGGGGGGGGGGGGGGGGGGGGGGGGGGGGGGGGGGGGGGGGGGGGGGGGGGGGGGGGGGGGGGGGGGGGGGCCGAGCTGACATCTTTAGGACGGCGTTTCGATAGGCTGCCATCTTCGGATCCTTGGCATCGAAGTCTCCATTTATTTGGGATATTGCAAGGTTTGAATCCCCACGCACCTCCAGGCGTTGAATGCCCATGGAGACTGCCATCCGAAGACCATGCAACAGAGCTTCGTATTCGGCTGTGTTGTTGGAGTCTGTATACAGTATCTGTAGTACGTACTGAACGGTATCTCCGGTTGGGGACGTTAGGACGACGCCAGCCCCTAGACCAGCCAGCATTTTAGAGCCATCGAAGTGCATGATCCAATTGGAGTATGCGCCGTACTCTTTAGGCAGTTCGACTTCCGTCCATTCGGCGACGGGGGGGGGGGGGGGGGGGGGGGGGGGGGGGGGGGGGGGGGGGGGGGGGGGGGGGGGGGGGGGGGGGGGGGGGGGGGGGGGGGGGGGGGGGGGGGGGGGGGGGGGGGGGGGGGGGGGGGGGGGGGGGGGGGGGGGGGGGGGGGGGGGGGGGGGGGGGGGGGGGGGGGGGGGGGGGGGGGGGGGGGGGGGGGGGGGGGGGGGGGGGGGGGGGGGGGGGGGGGGGGGGGGGGGGGGGGGGGGGGGGGGGGGGGGGGGGGGGGGGGGGGGGGGGGGGGGGGGGGGGGGGGGGGGGGGGGGGGGGGGGGGGGGGGGGGGGGGGGGGGGGGGGGGGGGGGGGGGGGGGGGGGGGGGGGGGGGGGGGGGGGGGGGGGGGGGGGGGGGGGGGGGGGGGGGGGGGGGGGGGGGGGGGGGGGGGGGGGGGGGGGGGGGGGGGGGGGGGGGGGGGGGGGGGGGGGGGGGCCTTCATCGTAAGGGTCCGAACTAGTATAAAACCCTCTCAATAAAAGATCCATTGGGAGATGACGTCATGAAAGTTTTTTGCGTTTTCAAGAGATGATGTCATGGCGGGTTACAAAAACTTCAGTGAAGATAAGAAGATGGATTTTGGTCTAAGTATTGAAGATTGACAAAGAATGAAATTCAAAGTCAACCTGGGGCCTAATGTGGGGGATATTATTATTAGACTTGACCCGCCCAGGAGGGGCCGGGTCATCCCCAATGGTGGGTTACGCTAGAAGCCTAGTAAACATTCAAGACAATAGTTTATTAAACCTTGTAGAAGGCCCAAAGGCCTGGAGGCGGCTTAAGGCCCGATATTGTAAACCGCCATATGTAAGGAAAGACTTGTAAAGAAAGGCATGTAAAGGAAGTCACCGAGCCGGACATGATTATGAGCCGACCGGGACTCTGTAGACCACCAGGCGTCAACCCATGTATATAAGGGGACGACTCGGTGGCGGCTTAGGGCAAGAAACAACAAATCGATAACCAAGCCAGCGAGTTGAGCCTCTTGGTGATCGAAACCCCAGCAATACCAATCCCAACTAGACGTAGGCTTTTACCTTCATCGTAAGGGTCCGAACTAGTATAAAACCCTCTCAATAAAAGATCCATTGGGAGATGACGTCATGAAAGTTTTTTGGGGGGGGGGGGGGGGGGGGGGGGGGGGGGGGGGGGGGGGGGGGGGGGGGGGGGGGGGGGGGGGGGGGGGGGGGGGGGGGGGGGGGGGGGGGGGGGGGGGGGGGGGGGGGGGGGGGGGGGGGGGGGGGGGGGGGGGGGGGGGGGGGGGGGGGGGGGGGGGGGGGGGGGGGGGGGGGGGGGGGGGGGGGGGGGGGGGGGGGGGGGGGGGGGGGGGGGGGGGGGGGGGGGGGGGGGGGGGGGGGGGGGGGGGGGGGGGGGGGGGGGGGGGGGGGGGGGGGGGGGGGGGGGGGGGGGGGGGGGGGGGGGGGGGGGGGGGGGGGGGGGGGGGGGGGGGGGGGGGGGGGGGGGGGGGGGGGGGGGGGGGGGGGGGGGGGGGGGGGGGGGGGGGGGGGGGGGGGGGGGGGGGGGGGGGGGGGGGGGGGGGGGGGGGGGGGGGGGGGGGGGGGGGGGGGGGGGGGGGGGGGGGGGGGGGGGGGGGGGGGGGGGGGGGGGGGGGGGGGGGGGGGGGGGGGGGGGGGGGGGGGGGGGGGGGGGGGGGGGGGGGGGGGGGGGGGGGGGGGGGGGGGGGGGGGGGGGGGGGGGGGGGGGGGGGGGGGGGGGGGGGGGGGGGGGGGGGGGGGGGGGGGGGGGGGGGGGGGGGGGGGGGGGGGGGGGGGGGGGGGGGGGGGGGGGGGGGGGGGGGGGGGGGGGGGGGGGGGGGGGGGGGGGGGGGGGGGGGGGGGGGGGGGGGGGGGGGGGGGGGGGGGGGGGGGGGGGGGGGGGGGGGGGGGGGGGGGGGGGGGGGGGGGGGGGGGGGGGGGGGGGGGGGGGGGGGGGGGGGGGGGGGGGGGGGGGGGGGGGGGGGGGGGGGGGGGGGGGGGGGGGGGGGGGGGGGGGGGGGGGGGGGGGGGGGGGGGGGGGGGGGGGGGGGGGGGGGGGGGGGGGGGGGGGGGGGGGGGGGGGGGGGGGGGGGGGGGGGGGGGGGGGGGGGGGGGGGGGGGGGGGGGGGGGGGGGGGGGGGGGGGGGGGGGGGGGGGGGGGGGGGGGGGGGGGGGGGGGGGGGGGGGGGGGGGGGGGGGGGGGGGGGGGGGGGGGGGGGGGGGGGGGGGGGGGGGGGGGGGGGGGGGGGGGGGGGGGGGGGGGGGGGGGGGGGGGGGGGGGGGGGGGGGGGGGGGGGGGGGGGGGGGGGGGGGGGGGGGGGGGGGGGGGGGGGGGGGGGGGGGGGGGGGGGGGGGGGGGGGGGGGGGGGGGGGGGGGGGGGGGGGGGGGGGGGGGGGGGGGGGGGGGGGGGGGGGGGGGGGGGGGGGGGGGGGGGGGGGGGGGGGGGGGGGGGGGGGGGGGGGGGGGGGGGGGGGGGGGGGGGGGGGGGGGGGGGGGGGGGGGGGGGGGGGGGGGGGGGGGGGGGGGGGGGGGGGGGGGGGGGGGGGGGGGGGGGGGGGGGGGGGGGGGGGGGGGGGGGGGGGGGGGGGGGGGGGGGGGGGGGGGGGGGGGGGGGGGGGGGGGGGGGGGGGGGGGGGGGGGGGGGGGGGGGGGGGGGGGGGGGGGGGGGGGGGGGGGGGGGGGGGGGGGGGGGGGGGGGGGGGGGGGGGGGGGGGGGGGGGGGGGGGGGGGGGGGGGGGGGGGGGGGGGGGGGGGGGGGGGGGGGGGGGGGGGGGGGGGGGGGGGGGGGGGGGGGGGGGGGGGGGGGGGGGGGGGGGGGGGGGGGGGGGGGGGGGGGGGGGGGGGGGGGGGGGGGGGGGGGGGGGGGGGGGGGGGGGGGGGGGGGGGGGGGGGGGGGGGGGGGGGGGGGGGGGGGGGGGGGGGGGGGGGGGGGGGGGGGGGGGGGGGGGGGGGGGGGGGGGGGGGGGGGGGGGGGGGGGGGGGGGGGGGGGGGGGGGGGGGGGGGGGGGGGGGGGGGGGGGGGGGGGGGGGGGGGGGGGGGGGGGGGGGGGGGGGGGGGGGGGGGGGGGGGGGGGGGGGGGGGGGGGGGGGGGGGGGGGGGGGGGGGGGGGGGGGGGGGGGGGGGGGGGGGGGGGGGGGGGGGGGGGGGGGGGGGGGGGGGGGGGGGGGGGGGGGGGGGGGGGGGGGGGGGGGGGGGGGGGGGGGGGGGGGGGGGGGGGGGGGGGGGGGGGGGGGGGGGGGGGGGGGGGGGGGGGGGGGGGGGGGGGGGGGGGGGGGGGGGGGGGGGGGGGGGGGGGGGGGGGGGGGGGGGGGGGGGGGGGGGGGGGGGGGGGGGGGGGGGGGGGGGGGGGGGGGGGGGGGGGGGGGGGGGGGGGGGGGGGGGGGGGGGGGGGGGGGGGGGGGGGGGGGGGGGGGGGGGGGGGGGGGGGGGGGGGGGGGGGGGGGGGGGGGGGGGGGGGGGGGGGGGGGGGGGGGGGGGGGGGGGGGGGGGGGGGGGGGGGGGGGGGGGGGGGGGGGGGGGGGGGGGGGGGGGGGGGGGGGGGGGGGGGGGGGGGGGGGGGGGGGGGGGGGGGGGGGGGGGGGGGGGGGGGGGGGGGGGGGGGGGGGGGGGGGGGGGGGGGGGGGGGGGGGGGGGGGGGGGGGGGGGGGGGGGGGGGGGGGGGGGGGGGGGGGGGGGGGGGGGGGGGGGGGGGGGGGGGGGGGGGGGGGGGGGGGGGGGGGGGGGGGGGGGGGGGGGGGGGGGGGGAAATATTAAACACGATGCATACATTGGCATCAGGAAACACAGACTCACATAAAAGTGTTTTATGCGCGATGGCATAAGCAAAGCATACAGTGTTTTCACAGCTAAGCTATTACAAGGCTATATAAGCCCATGAAGATGATCATTGTTCCTCCCTTGCCGGTTCACCACCTTCTGTTGGCTGGAAGTTGGGTTTTGACCAATCAAAACCGTTCAGGGTGGCAAATTCGGCTTCATCATCGATCAGGCCGACTGGGTCAACTTCCGGGGCAAATGTGTCTTCTCTTACTGGTTGGATCAAATCTGTTACCTTGTACGAGGGAGTGGCCATCTTCTTATTCTCACTATCAAAACCTGGCTGGTACTTGGGGGGGGGGGGAAGGGTAGTTGCCTGAGGCCGGACTCCGCGCACGCAAGCCATGAAGTCATCCTGCTCAAAGGGAGATCCGTCTTCCTTCACGGTGGGATAGCCTCTGGCCACGTCCGCCGGGTCTAGGTCTGGCAGGGGGGGGGGGGGGGGGGGGGGGGGGGGGGGGGGGGGGGGGGGGGGGGGGGGGGGGGGGGGGGGGGGGGGGGGGGGGGGGGGGGGGGGGGGGGGGGGGGGGGGGGGGGGGGGGGGGGGGGGGGGGGGGGGGGGGGGGGGGGGGGGGGGGGGGGGGGGGGGGGGGGGGGGGGGGGGGGGGGGGGGGGGGGGGGGGGGGGGGGGGGGGGGGGGGGGGGGGGGGGGGGGGGGGGGGGGGGGGGGGGGGGGGGGGGGGGGGGGGGGGGGGGGGGGGGGGGGGGGGGGGGGGGGGGGGGGGGGGGGGGGGGGGGGGGGGGGGGGGGGGGGGGGGGGGGGGGGGGGGGGGGGGGGGGGGGGGGGGGGGGGGGGGGGGGGGGGGGGGGGGGGGGGGGGGGGGGGGGGGGGGGGGGGGGGGGGGGGGGGGGGGGGGGGGGGGGGGGGGGGGGGGGGGGGGGGGGGGGGGGGGGGGGGGGGGGGGGGGGGGGGGGGGGGGGGGGGGGGGGGGGGGGGGGGGGGGGGGGGGGGGGGGGGGGGGGGGGGGGGGGGGGGGGGGGGGGGGGGGGGGGGGGGGGGGGGGGGGGGGGGGGGGGGGGGGGGGGGGGGGGGGGGGGGGGGGGGGGGGGGGGGGGGGGGGGGGGGGGGGGGGGGGGGGGGGGGGGGGGGGGGGGGGGGGGGGGGGGGGGGGGGGGGGGGGGGGGGGGGGGGGGGGGGGGGGGGGGGGGGGGGGGGGGGGGGGGGGGGGGGGGGGGGGGGGGGGGGGGGGGGGGGGGGGGGGGGGGGGGGGGGGGGGGGGGGGGGGGGGGGGGGGGGGGGGGGGGGGGGGGGGGGGGGGGGGGGGGGGGGGGGGGGGGGGGGGGGGGGGGGGGGGGGGGGGGGGGGGGGGGGGGGGGGGGGGGGGGGGGGGGGGGGGGGGGGGGGGGGGGGGGGGGGGGGGGGGGGGGGGGGGGGGGGGGGGGGGGGGGGGGGGGGGGGGGGGGGGGGGGGGGGGGGGGGGGGGGGGGGGGGGGGGGGGGGGGGGGGGGGGGGGGGGGGGGGGGGGGGGGGTGCAAGATAATAAAGAGCGCGTAAATAAAAAGTAGGGGCTGTTTAGATAAAGACACAACTAAGTTAGTTTTAGTAAAGAGCTTTTTGTCACGAGAAAGTTATTTGTCCCTAGGCAAACAATAACTAGACCGGTAATCACTATTGCAATTTTATTTGAGGGAGAGGCATAAGCTAACATACTTTCTCTTCTTGGATCATATGCACTTATGATTGGAACTCTAGCAAGCATCCGCAACTACTAAAGATCATTAAGGTAAAACCCAACCATAGCATTAAAGTATCAAGTCCTCTTTACTCCCATACGCAAACAACCTACTTACTCGGGTATATGCTTCTGTCACTCACGCCACCCACCATAAGCAAATCATGAACATATTGCAAACCCTACAACGGGGATCCCTCACGCTTGCGCGACACAGAAAGCACCATAGGACAGCCAATAATAAAACATGCAACTCAAACCAATCACGATCATCAATTAACCCATAGGACAAAACGGATCTACTCAAACATCATAGGATAGCCATACATCATTGGGAAATAATATATAGCGTTGAGCACCATGTTTAAGTAGAGAGTACAGCGGGTAAAAGAGGGGTTACACCGCTGCATAGAGGGGGGAAGAGTTGGTGATGACGGCGGTGAAGTTGTTGGTGAAGATTGCGATGATGATGATGGCCCCGGCGGCACTCCGGTGCCACCGGAAGCGAGGGGGAGAGAGCCCCCCTCCTTCTTCTTCTTCCTTGACCTTCTCCCTAGATGGGAGAAGGGTTTCCCCTCTGGTCCATGGTCTCCATGGCGTGGGAGGGGCGAGAGCCCCTCCGAGATTGGATCTGTCTCTCTCTGTTTCTGCGTTCTGGGATTCTGCCATTTCACCGTTTCTTATATATCCGGAGATCCGTAACTCCGATTGGATTGAAACCTTCACCCAGATTTTTCTCCAAAAATTAGCTTTCTTGCGGCCAAAGAAGAGCAGCAACCGCCTTACGGGGGGCCCACGAGGGTCAGGGACGCGTCCAGGGGGCAGGCGCGCCCCCTGCCTCGTGGCCCCCTCGGGCACCTTCTCGCATTGATTCTTCTTCCCATATTTCACAAATATTCCAAAAATATTCTCCGTCTGTTTTTATCCAGTTTGGACTCCGTTTGATATGGGTTTCTGCGAAACAAAAATATGCAACAAACAGGAACTGGCACTGGGCACTGGATCAATATGTTAGTCCCAAAAATAGTATAAAAAGTTGCCAAAAGTATATGAAAGTTGTATAATATTGGCATGTAACAATCAAAAATTATAGATACGACGGAGACGTATCACGCCCCTCCCCCTAGTCAAATTCGGACTAGGCCTTGGGGGGGTGCGCAGCCTCCCATCTCTCTTTCCCCTAAAGCCCAATAAGGCCCATATACTCCCCGGCGAATTCCCGTAACTCTCCGGTACTCCGAAAAATACCCGAATCACTCGGAACCTTTCCGATGTCCGAATATAGTCGTCCAATATATCGATCTTTACGTCTCGACCATTTTGAGACTCCTTGTCATGTCCCTGATCTCATTCGGGACTCCGAACTACCTTCGGTACATCAAAACACATAAACTCATAATACAAATCGTCACCGAACGTTAAGCGTGCGGACCCTACGGGTTCGAGAACTATGTAGACATGACCGAGACACGTCTCCGGTCAATAACCAATAGCGGAACCTGGATGCTCATATTGGCTCATACATATTCTATGAAGATCTTTATCGGTTAAACCGCATAACAACATACGTTGTTCCCTTTGTCATTGGTATGTTACTTGCCCGAGATTCGATTGTCGGTATCTCAATACCTAGCTCAATCTCATTACCGGCAAGTCTCTTTACTCGTTCTGTAATGCATCATCCTGCAACTAACTCATTAGTCACATTGCTTGTAAGGCTTATAGTGATGTGCATTACCGAGAGGGCCCAGAGATACCTCTCCGACAATCGGAGTGACAAATCCTAATCTCGATCTATGCCAACTCAACAAGTACCATCGGAGACACCTGTAGAGCATCTTTATAATCACCCAGTTACGTTGTGACGTTTGGTAGCACACAAAGTGTTCCTCCGGTAATCGGGAGTTGCATAATCTCATAGTCATAGGAACATGTATAAGTCATGAAGAAAGCAATAGCAGTAAACTAAAA
This sequence comes from Thinopyrum obtusiflorum, assembly GCA_036873465.1. Lineage (NCBI taxonomy): Eukaryota > Viridiplantae > Streptophyta > Magnoliopsida > Poales > Poaceae > Thinopyrum > Thinopyrum obtusiflorum. Next base: position 27,641 of record JAAAWM010009853.1, read on the forward strand.
TGATCAAGTGCTAAGCTAACGGAATGGGTCAAGTCAATCACATCATTCTCCTAATTATGTGATCCCGTTTATCAAATGACAACTCATGTCTATGGTTAGGAAACATAACCATCTTTGATCAACGAGCTAGTCAAGTAGAGGCATACTAGTGACACTCTGTTTGTCTATGTATTCACACATGTATTATGTTTCCGGTTAATACAATTCTAGCATGAATAATAAACATTTATCATGAAATAAGAAAATAAATAATAACTTTATTATTGCCTCTAGGGCATATTTCCTTCAGTCTCCCACTTGCACTAGAGTCAATAATCTAGTTCACATCGCCATGTGATTTAACACCAACAGTTCACATCACCATGTGATTAATATCCATAGTTCACATCGTCGTGTGACCAACACCCAAAGGGTTTACTAGAGTCAATAATCTAGTTCACATCGCCATGTGATTAACATCCAAAGAGTACTAAGGTGTGATCATGTTTTGCTTGTGAGAGAAGTTTAGTCAATGGGTCTGCCAAATTCAGATCCGTATGTATTTTGCAAATTTCTATGTCAACAATGCTCCGCACGGAGCTACTCTAGCTAATTGCTCCCACTTTCAATATGTATCCAGATTGAGACTTAGAGTCATCTGGATCAGTGTCAAAACTTGTATCGACGTAACCCTTTACGACGAACCTTTTGGCACCTCCATAATCGAGAAACATATCCTTATTCCACTAAGGATAATTTTGACCGCTATCCAGTGATCTACTCCTAGATCACTATTGTACTCCCTTGCCAAACTCAATGTAGGGTATACAATAGATCTGGTACACAGCATAGCATATTTTATAGAACCTATGACTGAGGCATAAGGAATGACTTTTCATTCTCTTTCTATTTTCTGCCGTGGTCAGGTTTTGAGTCTTCACTCAACTTCACACCTTAAAACACAGGCAAGAACTCCTTCTTTGATTGTTCCATTTTGAACTACTTCAAAATCTTTGTCAAGGTATGTACTCATTGAAAAATCTTATCAAGCGTCTTGATCTATCTCTATAGATCTTGATGCTCAATATGTAAGCAGCTTCACCGAGGTCTTTCTTTGAAAAACTCCTTTCAAATACTCCTTTATGCTTTCCAGAAAATTCTACATTATTTCCGATCAACAATATGTCATTCACATATACTTATCAGAAATCATGTAGTGCTCCCACCCACTTTCTTGTAAATACAGGCTTCACCGTAACTCTGTATAAAACTATATGCTTTGATCAACTCATCAAAGCATATATTCCAACTCAGAGATGCTTGCACCAGTCCATAGATGGATCGCTGGAGCTTGCACACTTTGTTAGCATCCTTTGGATCGATAAAACCTTCAGGTTGCATCATATACAACTCTTCTTCCAGAAATCCATTCAGGAATGCAGTCTTTACATCCATTTGCCAAATTTCGTAATCATAAAATGCGGCAATTTCTAACATGATTCGGACAGACTTAAGCATCACTACGGGTGAGAAAGTCTCATCGTAGTCAACTCCTTGAACTTTGTCAAAAATCTTTTTCGACAAGTCTAGCTTTGTAGATAGTAACACTACTATCAGCGTCCGTCTTCCTCTTAAAGATCCATTTATTTTCTATGGCTTGCCGATCATCGGGCAAGTCAACCAAAGTCCACACTTTGTTCTCATACATGGATCCCATCTCAGATTTCATGGCCTCAAGCCATTTCACGGAATCTGGGCTCATCATCGCTTCCTCATAGTTCATAGGTTAGGTTTGTCATGGCCAAGTAACATGACCTCCAGAACAGGATTACCGTACCACTCTGGTGCGGATCTTACTCTGGTTGACCTATGAGGTTCGATAGTAACTTGATCTGAAGTTACATGATCATCATCATTAGCTTCCTCACTAAT
>JAAAWM010009854.1:0-29575 GCA_036873465.1 Thinopyrum obtusiflorum
CTGCGGCAGGCATAGTGTCGCCGTGCCGATGTAACCCTTGTACCCAAATAGATTGTAATAAAGAGTTGATTTGTTCTATGCTAAGCAGTGCCGTATTCCAGAAGACTTTTCCTCGATCTCTGGGCTGGAATACGGGGCGTTCTGGTTTTCTCTGAGCCGGGGTGCCACACAATCCTCATGGTTTATATATGCCTTTGCCTGTACCTAGTGTTCATTGGGAGGATATATGTACGGACTTTGTTTTAGGGTTACCTCGAACAAAGAAGGGGATGGATAGCATATTTGTTGTCGTGGATAGGTTCTCGAAAATGGCACACTTTATACCATGTCATAAAAGTGACGATGATGTTAATGTTTCTGATTTGTTCGTTCGTGAAATTATTCACTTGCATGCTGTGCCAAATACTATTGTTTCAGATCGTGATACTAAATTTCTTAGCCACTTCTGGAGATGTTTATGGGCTAAGTTGGGGACTAAACAGCTTTTTGGTACTACATGTCACCCCCAAACTCATGGACAAATTGAAGTAGTCAATAGAACATTGTCTACTATGCTTAGGGCTGTTTTGAAGAATGGGGGGGGGGGGGGGGGGGGGGGGGGGGGGGGGGGGGGGGGGGGGGGGGGGGGGGGGGGGGGGGGGGGGGGGGGGGGGGGGGGGGGGGGGGGGGGGGGGGGGGGGGGGGGGGGGGGGGGGGGGGGGGGGGGGGGGGGGGGGGGGGGGGGGGGGGGGGGGGGGGGGGGGGGGGGGGGGGGGGGGGGGGGGGGGGGGGGGGGGGGGGGGGGGGGGGGGGGGGGGGGGGGGGGGGGGGGGGGGGGGGGGGGGGGGGGGGGGGGGGGGGGGGGGGGGGGGGGGGGGGGGGGGGGGGGGGGGGGGGGGGGGGGGGGGGGGGGGGGGGGGGGGGGGGGGGGGGGGGGGGGGGGGGGGGGGGGGGGGGGGGGGGGGGGGGGGGGGGGGGGGGGGGGGGGGGGGGGGGGGGGGGGGGGGGGGGGGGGGGGGGGGGGGGGGGGGGGGGGGGGGGGGGGGGGGGGGGGGGGGGGGGGGGGGGGGGGGGGGGGGGGGGGGGGGGGGGGGGGGGGGGGGGGGGGGGGGGGGGGGGGGGGGGGGGGGGGGGGGGGGGGGGGGGGGGGGGGGGGGGGGGGGGGGGGGGGGGGGGGGGGGGGGGGGGGGGGGGGGGGGGGGGGGGGGGGGGGGGGGGGGGGGGGGGGGGGGGGGGGGGGGGGGGGGGGGGGGGGGGGGGGGGGGGGGGGGGGGGGGGGGGGGGGGGGGGGGGGGGGGGGGGGGGGGGGGGGGGGGGGGGGGGGGGGGGGGGGGGGGGGGGGGGGGGGGGGGGGGGGGGGGGGGGGGGGGGGGGGGGGGGGGGGGGGGGGGGGGGGGGGGGGGGGGGGGGGGGGGGGGGGGGGGGGGGGGGGGGGGGGGGGGGGGGGGGGGGGGGGGGGGGGGGGGGGGGGGGGGGGGGGGGGGGGGGGGGGGGGGGGGGGGGGGGGGGGGGGGGGGGGGGGGGGGGGGGGGGGGGGGGGGGGGGGGGGGGGGGGGGGGGGGGGGGGGGGGGGGGGGGGGGGGGGGGGGGGGGGGGGGGGGGGGGGGGGGGGGGGGGGGGGGGGGGGGGGGGGGGGGGGGGGGGGGGGGGGGGGGGGGGGGGGGGGGGGGGGGGGGGGGGGGGGGGGGGGGGGGGGGGGGGGGGGGGGGGGGGGGGGGGGGGGGGGGGGGGGGGGGGGGGGGGGGGGGGGGGGGGGGGGGGGGGGGGGGGGGGGGGGGGGGGGGGGGGGGGGGGGGGGGGGGGGGGGGGGGGGGGGGGGGGGGGGGGGGGGGGGGGGGGGGGGGGGGGGGGGGGGGGGGGGGGGGGGGGGGGGGGGGGGGGGGGGGGGGGGGGGGGGGGGGGGGGGGGGGGGGGGGGGGGGGGGGGGGGGGGGGGGGGGGGGGGGGGGGGGGGGGGGGGGGGGGGGGGGGGGGGGGGGGGGGGGGGGGGGGGGGGGGGGGGGGGGGGGGGGGGGGGGGGGGGGGGGGGGGGGGGGGGGGGGGGGGGGGGGGGGGGGGGGGGGGGGGGGGGGGGGGGGGGGGGGGGGGGGGGGGGGGGGGGGGGGGGGGGGGGGGGGGGGGGGGGGGGGGGGGGGGGGGGGGGGGGGGGGGGGGGGGGGGGGGGGGGGGGGGGGGGGGGGGGGGGGGGGGGGGGGGGGGGGGGGGGGGGGGGGGGGGGGGGGGGGGGGGGGGGGGGGGGGGGGGGGGGGGGGGGGGGGGGGGGGGGGGGGGGGGGGGGGGGGGGGGGGGGGGGGGGGGGGGGGGGGGGGGGGGGGGGGGGGGGGGGGGGGGGGGGGGGGGGGGGGGGGGGGGGGGGGGGGGGGGGGGGGGGGGGGGGGGGGGGGGGGGGGGGGGGGGGGGGGGGGGGGGGGGGGGGGGGGGGGGGGGGGGGGGGGGGGGGGGGGGGGGGGGGGGGGGGGGGGGGGGGGGGGGGGGGGGGGGGGGGGGGGGGGGGGGGGGGGGGGGGGGGGGGGGGGGGGGGGGGGGGGGGGGGGGGGGGGGGGGGGGGGGGGGGGGGGGGGGGGGGGGGGGGGGGGGGGGGGGGGGGGGGGGGGGGGGGGGGGGGGGGGGGGGGGGGGGGGGGGGGGGGGGGGGGGGGGGGGGGGGGGGGGGGGGGGGGGGGGGGGGGGGGGGGGGGGGGGGGGGGGGGGGGGGGGGGGGGGGGGGGGGGGGGGGGGGGGGGGGGGGGGGGGGGGGGGGGGGGGGGGGGGGGGGGGGGGGGGGGGGGGGGGGGGGGGGGGGGGGGGGGGGGGGGGGGGGGGGGGGGGGGGGGGGGGGGGGGGGGGGGGGGGGGGGGGGGGGGGGGGGGGGGGGGGGGGGGGGGGGGGGGGGGGGGGGGGGGGGGGGGGGGGGGGGGGGGGGGGGGGGGGGGGGGGGGGGGGGGGGGGGGGGGGGGCATAAAAGATGTAAAGAAGTCATTTTTGAGTTATGCGCTTGGGCTTAACTTATTTCGCTTTGGAGGGGGGTGTTTCGGGTAGAAGCTCACCAAAAATTGAAGGGAAGGGGAATAGTTAAATGACTCTGTTGTCTTCCTATATTACACTCAAAATGCCACTACTCACGCCCGCGTCACACCTGACCCTCAAGTAAATACAAACACGCAAGCGTTCATTGCCCTTCCCACTGGCATCTCCTCTCCCCTTTCCCTCTACCTCGATCCCCTACCTGCAGCGCTAGGGTTCCTCCAGCGAGCCGTCACCACTGGTCCCACTACCCGTGCCGCCGTGCTCGCCGCTGTGCCGCTGTGGAGCAACTCGCCACTCCTCATCGAGCTGAACTAGAGCAGCGAGTTGCTGAACCATGCGCCGACTTGGGGCGGCAACTGGCTCCGTCAGGCCAAGCAAGGTTGGTGAAGCACCGAGCAGCCTCGCTCGTATCCAGAGGGCTCGGCGGGCCACCCAGCCGGGTAGTATGCCGGAGAAAGGCTCCTCGGAAGCCATCGGAAGAGTGGAGAAAATGGTGAAGGGGGAGATGGGGGAGCGGCGGAGGGGTGTGATTCTTGCCCGTTGTCTGTCTAGCCTCATTTAAATAGAGGGCGGACGGTAGGAGCTTGGCCGGCATCTGGCCTCATTTAAACTGAGCGTGGACGGGAGGAGCTCGGACGGCTTTGTGTTTTATTCCTGCCCGCTCATGAACGGACGTGTGGCCGGAGTAGGTTTCTCAGTTTGCATGCGGGTTTAACGGAGGCATTTGATGGAGGCGAGGAGGCGTGTTCAGCCAGGCGTGCAGCGGGCGGCGCAGTACTATTCGATTTGACAGCTACTAGTAAACCAGGACAGTTCCCGATACGGCTTTAATGTAGACGAGGGAGAGGGTAGCGGTTCCCGAAATGTTGAATGGCCAATGGTGCATCTTCCTTCAATTAGCATCCTGAATGCATGAGGGAAGTAATGGGAGGAGGACGGGGAAAAGAGGCAACACGATGTGATTGCAACGCAGTTTGCACTCATATAAAGGCGCCCCTCCATTCCAATGCATCTACCACATTGTACGCACCTAAGCACCTACACTAAGCACAAAAGTGCTCACTCCAGACCCATGGCAGCGATGCGCGCGAGCGGCCCGTGGCTGTGCCAGATGGTCCACAACACCGGCCTGCGGCATGGCACCGAGGATCGTCTCCAGACGGTGTTGGCGACCGGCTGGTTCATGGCCATCGTCGACGCCAGCTACGACTCTCAGTTGGACCAGATGATCGTTGCCACCATCAACAAGTTCACCGTTGTCAAGAAGATCGCGGACGACATCGTTGTACTCCTCTAGCCCGCGCGCCCGGGCTCCTCATTGCTTGCCACCCTAATCGGTCTCCATGGCGAGAACCTCTTTCAAGCACTGGTGGCACTGCGACTGCCCGCCGACGCAACGAAGAATGTCCACCTGGAGGTTGCGCTCACCGCGAGGTGCCTCGCCCTGCAAGAATTCGTCGACCTACACATCCACGTGTACAAGGAAGTCATGTACATAGGTATCTACAAGGTCCGTGAGGACGCTGCGACGTTGGCCTTCGTCAACTGGCTGGAAGCATTGGACGCCTTTGTTGAGAATCACCTTGACCTCGCCACAAAAGCCGCCGGTCGGTGGCCCGGTGCACTGAGTTGAGGAGGAGGAGGTCGTACGTTGATGGATGCATCTTTCTTCTTGCCTCCTATAACCACCACTGCGATCGCATCATCATGGCCTTAATTCTTATTGCACTATTGCATTCTCGTTCCAGTCAATACAGACATGTGCGATCCCTTTGCTCACATTTGGAGGCAATTATATGCGTCACTGTAACTAGTACTCCATCTGTCAATTTATAAGTTGTTCTTACCTTTTCCATCAACTTCATGCAACGCATGGGCATCTTGCTAGAAACACTACAACATGTCGAACCGCATGTGACCAAACCGACGATGCACCAACCTAGCTACTACCCTGCATATCTGGCGGAAAAAGCCCCGCCCTAGCGTTTCCAATCATTATTTCTATCTATCGATCGTGCCAAGGAGCAGAACCAAATGTTACAATTTATACATGTTTCTCTATCTCTACTCTTATAAAAAAACAGAGTTGGTGATGATGGTGTGCCTGTCATCCTGCAATATAGGCCGTCTGATTTATATCTGATGGATAGGAAGGAAACTATAGCAATTTTTCTAAAAGATACCCACACCCCTCTCCACATTTGCAAATAAGGCCTTCCCTCGTTCATCCTTTTCTCCCACAAGATAAACTACTCATACAAATGTTCCATGCAATGCATGGGCATCTTGCTAGTCTCCTATAAAAGACTCAGCTGGTGATGGTGGTGTGTCTGCCATCCGTCATTTCTGACCATTAGATCTGCATCTAACGGGGGGGGGGGGGGGGGGGGGGGGGGGGGGGGGGGGGGGGGGGGGGGGGGGGGGGGGGGGGGGGGGGGGGGGGGGGGGGGGGGGGGGGGGGGGGGGGGGGGGGGGGGGGGGGGGGGGGGGGGGGGGGGGGGGGGGGGGGGGGGGGGGGGGGGGGGGGGGGGGGGGGGGGGGGGGGGGGGGGGGGGGGGGGGGGGGGGGGGGGGGGGGGGGGGGGGGGGGGGGGGGGGGGGGGGGGGGGGGGGGGGGGGGGGGGGGGGGGGGGGGGGGGGGGGGGGGGGGGGGGGGGGGGGGGGGGGGGGGGGGGGGGGGGGGGGGGGGGGGGGGGGGGGGGGGGGGGGGGGGGGGGGGGGGGGGGGGGGGGGGGGGGGGGGGGGGGGGGGGGGGGGGGGGGGGGGGGGGGGGGGGGGGGGGGGGGGGGGGGGGGGGGGGGGGGGGGGGGGGGGGGGGGGGGGGGGGGGGGGGGGGGGGGGGGGGGGGGGGGGGGGGGGGGGGGGGGGGGGGGGGGGGGGGGGGGGGGGGGGGGGGGGGGGGGGGGGGGGGGGGGGGGGGGGGGGGGGGGGGGGGGGGGGGGGGGGGGGGGGGGGGGGGGGGGGGGGGGGGGGGGGGGGGGGGGGGGGGGGGGGGGGGGGGGGGGGGGGGGGGGGGGGGGGGGGGGCTAGTACTACCACTATACAACTAGTACGTGCACGACACAACATCGTAGGAACAAACAATGGGAAGATCTTGTTTTGCATGATTTATCTTTTTTTCAATCAATGTAGTATGAATAATATGATGTGGGGGGCACCCATGAAGCTTATGTGGCTTGGTTGCATGGCTAGGAAAGGCTAGAGAAAAATAAATACATAATGTGTTTAGAGTGCACTCCACTAAATAAATATTTTGGATCCATTGCAACGCACGGTCCAGCACATTGGTAGTAGTAAGAAACAAATTCCGGGTTTGGCACGAGTTCGTACAGCGGGGGCACCACAAGGCCTGGCGCAGGAGTTACATTTCCCTCTCGGGGCCCACGGGACCGAGCTTCAGTGGCTTAGTGCACCGGCCTATGAGTCAATGACATGTGGACCTTAAATGCGGCTGGCCCACATGTCATTCTCATGAAAGCAGAGCGGCGGTGGGACCGAGAGGGGTGAGGCGCAGGTCGGCGGATGAGGCTTGCCTGCTCCCTTCCCATACTCTGATCCATACTCCCGCACCACTAATTTTCATCCAACGGTTATAATAGATTTCCTCGTGTGGGTCATCTATAGCCTCAAAGAAAGGTAAAAAAAAGGCCGTATTTCCAGGAAACTATTTCCTGCATGAATCTGTACACGCATGCAAGACCCTTTCCTTTCCTGCTCGTCCTCCTCCGGATCATCAGCTGCGTTGACAATGCCGGTGCCAACGCCAGAGAGCAACCGGTGCCTGCCTAAGCCATGTAGCACGCTGCGGCGCCAGTGAGTACCACCTCCTCCACGCCAACATCGGCGTCTGGGCCATGCACATGCAGCTGCTCCCATAGTATTTTACCCGTATGTTCGACTGCAGTACCACACCGATCCTGGACGAGACCATGGAGCTTGTGGCCAAGAAAAGTCTCTGCTCGGCCGACGCATGTCGAGGTGCTTGACTGTTGTGACGTGCCGCACGATGTTTACTAGCTCGCGCTCCGGATGAGCGGCAGGGTGTTGCTCCCGATCATCAGTGGTGCAACGACAACGACGGCCGGGTGGGAGCTCGGGCGGGAGCCAGTGATCTACCCGGGGCACATAGCTTGACTTGGGCTCGAGATTCTGACTGCTTGCACCGTCCCGAGGATGTACCACTCAGCGACGAGGCTAGATGCTGGATACGTATAGGCGTGTGCTCGTGGGTGGGAGCAACCTGCTCAACGGACACCGGTTTGCGAACGTGATGTACTCGACGTAGTTGAGCTAGTGAGCCTGGAGGCGTTCCTGTCATCGTACGTTGACGCGTGGCTCAACGTCGTGCGGCCAGGTGCCAGTGTAGGTCAGCTACGGGGAAGCGGCATCGGTGTGGTTCGAGATGCCCAGCTGGCCGTTGTCGCGGCGGCGTTCGCGACTCACTCATTCGAGTTGAACCAGCTGGTGGTGGCCTGGCCGTGGCGAGCGTGCCACAGCCGGACATCGGGGTGTTATGAGGCCTAGATGTCCATGGAAGGAAACTATGGTAATTTTGCAAAAAGATACCCACACCCCTCTCCACATTTGCAAATAAGGCCTTCCCTCGTTCATCCTTTTCTCCCACAAGATAAACTACTCATATAAATGCATCTTGATGTTCTATGCAACGCATGGGCATCTTGCTAGTAAGAAACAAATATCGAGTTTGGCACGAGTTTGTGCAGCGGTAGCACCACAAGGCCTGGTGCGGGAGTTACATTTCCCTCTCGGGGCCCACAGTACTGAGCTTCAGTGGACCCGATAGGTGGCTGGTCCACATGTCATGCTCCCAAAGGCAGAGGGACGGTGGGGCTGAGAGGGGTGAGCCGCAGGTCGGGGGACGTGGTGCCGTGGGTTGGAGCAGCGTCGTGGGAATCGTTAGTGGCAGTGTATGAAGCGTGATGCTCACCGTAGTTCAACTTCCATGGACAAGCTGTCATGTCTACTGACACATGCATTGTATACCGACCACTGGAAGGAGTAGTAGAGAAAGCTAGGCAGATAAATAGTTCCTTATAGTCAAGTGGACCTACGCTGCTACTTGTTCCAAAGACATGCACACCATCGAAATAGCTCATCTATATCAATATACACAGAGAGGAAATATTTTTTTTACAAGAGAGGAAATAGTTCATCCATCTATAATGCCCTGCTGCTAGTGCAACTTCTTCTTCTTCTTCTTCTTCTTCTTCTTCTTCTTCTTCTTCTCATTTTCTGTGGGAGACGGCTTCGCAACAAGCTCTTTGGACCTTGCAGCTATTTCAAAACTCACACGAGCATCGAGGGCAGCATATTTTATCCGCTCGTACATCAAGGGATAATTCTCCCATCCAGACGACCTTAATGCCAACGTCTCATCACTCTTCTGAAGATTTGTACTGAGCACAAAATTTGCTACGTCGAATAGGGATGGTGTCTATTTATCACAATCTTCTACAAGAATTTTGATTCTGGTTTGTAGGTCAGCGATGCTTTTCAAATCAAGGTTGTACGGCGCCAGCTTCTGTTTGTCCCATTCGATGGCTGCCCCATAGAAGTATATATCCTCCCGAGACAAGAAATCCTGGAGCTCACCTAGTATGGAGGGCGCGTGTATGATGTGGTACACCAAAACATCATCTTCAAGGCATAGCTGAAGGACGGCGGCGCGTTGGATCTTCCCAGTGGCACGCTCCGTGTACTCTACGTCGAGACCGAAGACCTTCATCTCTACCTTTTGGAGGGAGTTGGATACATTGTTGATCCACTTCCGAACAATCCTTGGGTGGTTGGTGATGGTGGCGACTATGCTCAACGAGCCTTCGACGAGGACATGTTGGACGCTAAAAACCTGCATCTGGATCTCTTTCGCCATTTGGAACCGCTGGACCAAAGCGATATGGTTTGGAGAATTAGGATTAGATGGCTAGTATAACAGAAGAAGATGATTATTTAAAGGGGCTTCGGAATTACTCCAGGAGTATGTGAAGAGGTTAAAACAATGTGAATGCAGTGGGGTTTGGATGCAAATGAAGACGAAGGAGAGGTGAAGAAGCCGAGGAAAATCGGTTACCAATGGAGAAGTAAATGGGAGAATTGGCCTGCAGGCAGTAGATTAGACGGCTAGGTAGACTAAACGAAAAGGCTTTGCGGGTAGACTGAGGAGTGGTACCTGTCCGTGTACGTGCCCATCCTTCTAGCGCTACATGTGCCACTGGCTAGTTGAGGTCACTCTTTCGAATCACCGTGGCGAGACAATTTATGATTCCTTTTTATTTTTGCACCCCTCCAGACAGGTGGGACCTATGCAAACAGATATAAAAAAATGTGTCGTAGCTGGTTCGGATGGATATTGGCGCATGCGTGGGAGACACAACATTCTCTGGTTAAGGAATATGCGGTTATCCTCAAAAAAGAAAAAAGCCCTTCTTCGCGCTTCCGCATGCACGAGAATTTGGTTCTGCTCGCAATATGGATGATACCTGGAGGATGAAGTGAACCCAGAGGCATGCTAGCACGGGAGACCTATTTCCGCTATACAGTACTACTCCGTATGTTCCTACTAGTAGTAGTACAACTGTGGTACACTTGATGGTCAAAATATTATTCATCCAGTCCTCACGGTGAAGTGACAAGACCCTGCGCCCGAGGTGACACTAGTCCAGGCGGTGTGTTCGGGTTACCAAAGTCAGCCTCACCTTGTGCACTGTGCAGTCACTGTCACCGCCGCTGTATAGCATGCCTCGCCTCGTCTCCCTCTCCCATAGCACCACTCCATCTCCATCTCATCGGAGATCCTGAGATCACTCTTCATCATCTCACTGTGCCCCCGCGTACCCTCGCCTCGCTCGCCTCCCCCAGTACCACTATTCCCTCGCTAGCCGCTCCAGCACCGAGAGCCTTCTCCCCCGTAAATCAAGACCCGAAAAACCCCACCTTACAAACTCCACCATGGCCGAACGTGAACCGCGCAGCATCCATATGAGCCGCGATTGGAGCAATCTCCCAAGTGACATCCTCGACCTCTGTTGTTCGTGTATGGATATGTTGAGCGTCGTGCGGCTAGCTGCATGCTCGAGGGACATGCACACGACCATCGTCGAAGCGAGGCCTAAGCTTTTCAAGACACCCTGCTTGTTGCTATCTGGTCTTGCGAGATTTTCTCACCATGATACGGAGGCATACATGATGCCCCTCGACTTCAATTCGACCTCCATTAGCCGAAACTTCTTTGCAGGTATGTAGTGGGTCACCGTACATCATTTCCCTCGACTTCGATCCGATCACAATCGCCTGAAACTTCTTGTCAGGTATGTACTGGGTCGGCATGAACTCCCACTCGATGGCTACCGTCAGAGAAGACGGGAGAAAGTTGGTGCTCGTCAACTTCCAGACCTCCCATGAGATTATCCTTCCTCCGTTGGATTATATAGGGTTTTACCGTTGTGGTCCAAGTCATCTAGATTACCACGTCAGTTGGACGGACCTTGTTTTGCAGAAGATTGTAATATGCCAAGTGCCCACATGACATGCGGATTACGCAGACTTCAAGCTAATTGCCTTGTTCGACCGTGGACTCGCCTATCTATACGCCGGTGCCCTCTTTAGCTGGAGACAACTCAGCTCGCAGTGGATCGTCAAAGCTGATACACACTTGTGTGATGCTATTGAACACAATGGCATCATCTACGCGATCGACAAAGCAGATGGCGCCACGTATTGCTGGGACGGCGCGTGTAAGTTGTTTTCATCTGATGTTAATGATAACGCCATGACACTGTTTGAACTTTTTGTGATGATTGGCATATCCCTTTTTGAGCAGAATTTGAGTAGAACTATGGCAATGTATTAGAGACGCCGTAAATCAGCTATATTTGGAATGAGTTAATTCATGCGATTGTGACCATGTCATTACAGCCAATTTGTACCCTTGAATAATCAAATGGTTAGGAAGATATGGATATTCTCCTTATTTTATAGTAATATGTATATACTACTAAATATGAGTGTGTATCAATAGGCATGTTAGTTTCCTCATTTTCGTGATGTATAAACATGCATCACACTGTTGGTTTCATCTAACCATACATTAGGGAAGTAAATGAGCATATGGAGAACTCTATATTTGGAAGTAGTGAAATCCTGTAATGCTTACCATGTGTACATACCTATATTCGCCCTTCAGCAATAAATGGCTAGAATAATATCCTCACAAAAAAAAATCCCACAGAACATGAGTATATAACAATGCATGGTCTGTTAGTTTCCTTGAAGAATTTGTTTGTGAGGGCAGAACATGATTACATAACATGCATGACATGGTAGTTTCCTGTGAAGAATCGATTGCAAGATAACATGAGTATAACCATGCACGGCACTTCTATATTTTTGAACCCAGTATACATTTCCCTGTATTTTCCTCTCAGTTCCAATAGGGACATATCAATGCTATTTCTTGCATTATCCTACTCATACTCTGAACAATGCTGATCTTACATTAACAATGCATGTCCTTTTTGATATGATGCAGTGTCCCTACAGTTACTGCCCTTTGTAATCGCACCACCTTTGCCAAAAACAGGGAAGCCCAACTGGTTCCTCGCTCGATCAGACAACGGTAAAAGACTGATGATCATTCACACACATGAGCTGAAAAAGTTATATTACAAAAACCCCACTGTGTACAAGCACCGTGAAACACATGAGTATCCGGATAGTGGCTGTTACGTCATTGAGCAGGATACCAGCTTGTTGGGGCCTTCGGGATTTTTGAGTTGGAGGCGGGTAAACAGCCTTGGTTCACACTCTCTGTTTCTCGGACTCAATTATCTGATTAACCAGGAGATCACCATTGACAAGGACCTTGATGGCAGAGAGGCTCTGTTTGCTATGGAAAACTGTGTCTACATGACGAGCCCTAGGGCTTTCGGAGCAAACTACCCTGATTGTCAATGATACAGCCTGCAGCCAAAAGAAGGTGAGAATGACAAAGGCATCTGGATTAACTTTGATCCTTGGATGTCTCAAGTGCGACAGGTAGTGATGTGGTTCAAGCCTTCAGGTTGATAGGTAATTGGGCTGTTGCATCGAAAGGGTGGAGCACTGGTGTCTTCGGATCACTGGTGGCTGAAGCGGGGCTGCAAATTATGATGGTGTTGGATCATCCCTCTTCGAATGACTTGTTGTCTTTGCTGCTTGTTCTGGATGGGTAGTTCTCTCATTTGTTATGCATATTCCTTGTCATTTGGTCATCCTCGTCTATGTCACTCTTACTATGTAATAGTTGCCTCTCTTTAGAATGTCATTCTCGTCTGGATCACGAGAGTCTGAGCGCTGCAGATGGGTGTGTTTTGGTGGTGTAGCAAGACTTATTATGAACTATCATGTCTTGTTGTTCACGTTAGTAGTAGTCACTAGTCAGTTTTTGAATGTTGTATATATCGTTTTTTCGAACTATTTATTGTCTCGAACTGCGGGTGGGCTAAATGAGGGCATCACCATTCTCCAGTGTTCAGAGTATATCTCCTTTTTTCAAGTTATAATTTGAGCTCAATGTCTTTTCGATGATGTTCACTTGTTTGGGCTAGTGAGATGTAGCTGAATGTGGGCCGAGTAGTAACGCAATGCCAAACAGGTCAATTATGACTCTCAGGCCGGGCTCTCAAAAGATCCTAAAAAATGGCCAGGCTCTCAAAAAAAAGAATAAGGACTCTTAGGCCAACATGTGGGCGCCACCAGTGTTTTCGTGCGCTTGCGCGCCGAGAGCATATTGGCACGTGTTCGAAATTCATGCTACCATTTCATCCCCAATCTCCCACCCCTCCCCCACCTCTGGAATCTTGATTCCTACTCTAGTTCCCCCAAATACCCCTCATGTACTCCCTATACTCAAGCGCACTATCATGTCGCCGGTCAACGCAGATCTCCGAGCCGGAGATCCTGAGGTCCGTCCTGCCTTCGGGCACTGCATGCTGTTGCTCAACAGTGGCATGGCGGCGCTTGACGACCAGTTTGCCGGCAAAGTGCTGATGGTAACCATCAATGACGACCGGCCTCGAGTCTCGCCGGACGACCTTGTCAAAGCTCTTGGCATTGCGCACGACATCCAAATAAGTGACTTGCTCATCGAAGTCTGTCCGCTAGTGGCTGATTTCTTCGTCAGGTTCCGGGCAACTTTCGACTGCAGTCGTGTGTTCAAATCTTCCCGGCAATTGTTCTGTGATGGCGCGCTGGTGAGCTTCGATCGGTGGCACCCAAGATGGGGCTCGGTGCCCTTGGAGCTTGAGTTTTTAACAAAGCTTACCTTCCACGGCATGCCTCGACATGCTTGGAACAGCGAGTCCATGAATGAGCTTATCAACGACCTTGGAGGTGAGCTCGTAAGTATGTTTGTTCCTCTAGACAGCTGGGCTGTGATGGTTATGGCATGGATGAAGAAGCCGTCCACCATACAAAGGTGATTGGTGTTGAGATACCGGTCCAGGAACCGGGGTTGTACTATTCGTCGCCACCAAGGCCGCCGCGGACCACGTTAGGGATGTACCTGTATCGAGTGTTCATGCATGTTGAAGAAGTGGTCAATCCATCAATCGAAGTCCTGCCGCCGCCGCTGGTGCCAGGGTCCGTTGACGACGTCCATTATAGGAGTCAACGTCAGACTTTCCCCGTGTTGCTCGGAACGATGGATGGCACAGGGCCTACTCCATTGCGCGGCGGAGGCCACTGCTTCTTTGGGAGAAGAGGCAGGGCTGGCTGCCTGGATGTGCTCTAATTTGAGGTAACAACTGAATCTTGTCAGATACTAGTTAAATTCGAGCTATCGGTGTGAAGCACTAATGTGCCAGTACATTTGATTGTGACATGTTCTATTTTTGTACCTGAACTTTTTTTAGAAAGGGTTGTACGTCAACTTAATGTGCTAGCAGAACTTATTGTGTTGTCTGTCTGTTTTCTTTGCACGGCATTCAAGATATTTCCCCATCATTGATAAAGACGATGAACAGTTATGTACAAGTTCGTTGGTTTCAGCATAGCGCTACCCGTAGCAATCCACTGCTTCCACCCTGATTGTGCCGCCTGCGTGAAATTTTTGTATGCAAGTTCAGTGTGCTATGATGTTCTATTTGATTCTGTCAACTGTATAAGTTTTTAATGAGCATCAGCAATGCATATGGCTGAAAGATGTATTGACGAGCATCGACCGATGGGTCTCTCTCTCTCTCTCTCACACACACACACACACACACACACACAAGTGGGACCCGTTGAATTATTTCTTCGCTCGTGACAGCTTTTAATTATGTTCCACTGCACTCTAACTTTTTTCTTAAGTTATTAATTGAGATCAGTGACTTCAAAAAGTTGTACAGAAGCCTTGTTTGTGCCTTTCCGGCATCGTTGAATGTGGGCTGAGTAGCCATGTAAAGTTGTACTGTACTACACAGGCCTTTTTTTTTAACATCAGCAATGCAACTGGGCCGACAGTTGTACACAATATCCAAAAATAAGCGCAGCCTAGCCTATCCTTCTTTTAATAAAATGCGCAACCTAGTTCATTTTTATATAATAAGATTACCAAACCCAACTTAATTTTTTAATAATATTTGTATCTCAATATTATTTTTATACGAAATGCTCAGTCCAGACCATCATTGTTTTTTCATCCAACCCAGAAAATGGGTCCATTTCTACTAAAATCAAATGGCTTGTAAATTATCAGAAATGATAAATGTGCTGCATGTACGCAATATTATTTTTGACCCGGCTCAGTAAATTGGTGTATTCGAATAAATAATCAAATGCGTTGTAAATTATCATAAATAGTATTTTTTTTGAGAAACAAATATCATAAATAGTAAATCGGCTATCATTATTATTTTTAACCAGCCCAGGAAATAGATCATTTTTTGAGTCAAAGCCCAGGAAATAGATGTATTGGCAAACAAAATGAAATGGGCTGTAAAACCTAAATAAATGGGCTGCATTCCGCCACAGCTTGCGAAGCTGACTTTGTTGGCCCACTAGATGAAGCCTACGCAAGGTGTTGTCCATTTATTGAACAAAATGATTTAATGGTCTAAAACAAATAGTCAACAAATAATTCTGACATCTGTAGTCGTTGGATTGACATCCAACAGCGATCCTGCTTCTTCCATCTTTGATCTAGTTGCTCTTGCTCCAGCCGCCAAAACCATCGCCGGCTGGAGCGCCTGCATCTACCTCCCGCGGCCGGCTGTGCTGCCGCGCAGGCCTCGCCGCCCCACTCTACCCCCAATGGTGGCCAGGTCATACCTGTACTCACCCACACCTTCTGTTATTCTTCGACGAAGGCAGCCTCACCCGGCAACCGAACCAGTCCCTCGTAGTCCCCTCCGCCAGGGACTCCTGTGCCCCTTGTTCCATGACTCCAGATCGTTCCCATCTTAGGCCTCACCGACGTCTACCGCCTTGGTGCTCTCGGCGCGGCGTGGTCAACGTGGTCAAGGAACGCCTTCCATCGGAAGAGGACTGTACGTGGAGAGGCTGACAGCTGGGTCCACGGCGATAGCAAGGAAGTGCCTCCTTATTACGCGCAAAATAATGATTTCTCCACCTGACAACGGGACCTATCGGAAGGGCCTAAAAAAACATTTCCCCCTGACAACTGGGACCCACCAGCTACATCTTTGTACGCAAGGAAGTGCATCTGTATTACGGGCAAAAAATGATTCTTCGCCCTGATAACTGGGACCCACCAGCTATATCTTCGCACAGAAGGAAGTGCCTCCTTATCCTCCCTGATAGCTGGGACCCACCGAGTCAAACCGTACGTCAGGTTGTCTGTATGGTCGCGATCGTGTACGTACATACTGGTCGATCGGTCTCTCTGCAACGATGAACCGTGTCCGAGTAAGGAGATGCATGTATCATTGTAGAGGCGCAGACGTAGCATGTCATGTAGTCCCGTCTATATATATCTTGTACACGTACGTATAGCCATGCTGCAAGAAATTAAATACGGCTACGTACGTACATAAGGGCGGGGTCTCGAACGTGTACTCGCGCATACGTATAGCCAGGGCTCGTGTACATGGAGAGGCAATGGACGGCAGTGACGTCGTCCTGTTCATCGGCAGCTAACCGGCTGGGTCGGAACGGAGGAAACAGCATCGTCTTCACCGAGAGCTAAGTGACTGGGTCAGAATGCGTCCTGTTCATCGGGAGTGAAGCCACTAGGTCGGAACGCGTGTCAGGACCCCGATCCTAAGTCACACCGATCTAGCATGTAACACATCATATCACTTTGCGGCCTCACGCACGGTATTCCCACGGGTGCCACCTTACCTGGCCCGGGACCGTTTGCGCCTTTTGGCTCGCGTATATGATAGTGTCGCTAGCATCCATATGACAAAGAACCCGGGCCGACATGACTAGTCGTAAACCCAAAGTGGCACTAACTTACAGGGACAGGCATACATGACCCAGCAATGAACGTGTCGGTCATCAGCGACTGAATCCGGGGCTGTAGCAGGCTAACGGGACTCCGGTAGACACCGCGTGACATTTCCCCGAAGGGACAGACACAGGAACGAAGAAGGACACATGCCGGCCAGCCTAAGTGTTCTGGAGCAGTAGCAAGCTACCATGGCTCAGTGGAAGCACTAGGAGACATTTCCCGGTAAGAGAGGCTACCAAGGATAAACAACTAGGTTGTCGGATCCCACACATACCAAGCATTTCAAATCATACACACAATATGCTCGATATGTGCAAATACAACATGGCATCACAGCAAAACTCTACAACTCAAAGTATTTATTCATTAGGCTCCGAGGAGCCAAGTATTACAAACATGGGTCTGATGACCCAGCATTCAAGTCATACAAGCAACAAGCACAAGTGGAAGCTTAACTTGTCTGAGTACAGACAACTACAAATGAAAAGGCTAAGAAGCCTGACTATCTACAAGACCCTGCCGAGGGCACAAGATCGTAGCTGAGGTAACAAGCTAAACGTCGAAGTCCACGTGGAATTACTAGCGAGACTGAAGTGTCTCTACAAAAACATAAATTAAGCAAACATGAGTACAAATGTACCCAGCAAGACTTACATCAGAACTAACTACATATGCATCGGTATCAAAAGGGGGTGGTGGAGTTTAACTGCAGCAAGCCAGCTTTGACTCAGTGGCTATCCTGAACTACGTCTGCAAGTAACTCTTTTGAGGTGGCGCACACGAGTCCACATATTCACCAATCAATACACCACTATGGATCCGCTCCCGTCTCCCTACGAGAACGCCATCCATAGCACTCACGCTCATCTTGCGCATTTTAGAGTATCCACTTTCACTTGTCTATGAACTGTATAGGCAACCCAGAGGTCCTTTACCGCGGACACGGCTATTCGAATAGATGATGTTAACCCTGCAGGGGTGTACTTCTTCACACATGCTCTCGCCACTTACCACCATGTACACATCATGTATCTCGGCAACCTTCAAGCGGAAGCC
This sequence comes from Thinopyrum obtusiflorum, assembly GCA_036873465.1. NCBI lineage: Eukaryota > Viridiplantae > Streptophyta > Magnoliopsida > Poales > Poaceae > Thinopyrum > Thinopyrum obtusiflorum. The sequence goes on from JAAAWM010009854.1 coordinate 17,492, forward strand.
TGGCGAGGGTGTCGGCCACGATCTGACTAACCACACAAGTCCCTAGTCCAGGTTTATCGCCTATTCAGGTCCATCCGCAGGGAGTCCAGCCGAGGTTTCCACATACGGCCCCGAACGATGTGTACAGGGTTCCGTGACACCAAACGGGCGCCCGGCATACCCGGCCACGTGCCTACCACATCACAGCCCACCCCTCGGGTCAGCACTGCGCACAGCCTCCAGCAACTACAAACACCAGAAACTACTTGCAACTCCTGGACAAGGGACAAGGGCGGCTAATAAGTCGAGAGGGTCAATTAAGGATCCCAATGAGTGGTAGTAGATGTTCATGGATCACAAACACAGAACTTAGTTCCTAAGGACGGCTTCAATGAGACAACCCACCATGTACTCCTACATGGCCTCTCACCGCTACCTTTACCAAATCGTGTTCACACACTTAGCTCTCAACAGTAGGACATGTTCACCACATTCCAATTCATCCCCGATGAATCGGACCTGACTCAACTCTAAGCAGTAGCAGGCATGACAAACAAGCATGAATGAGTAGGCACATCAGGGCTCAAACAACTCCTACTCATGCTAGTGGGTTTCATCTATTTACTGTGGCAATGACAGGTCATGCAGAGGAAAGGGGTTCAACTACCGCAGCATGTAACAGTTGAATCGTTGTTGTCCTAATGCAGTAAAAGAGAGCAGGAGCTAGAGAGTGGGATTGTATCGGAATGATCAAGGGGGTTTTGCTTGCCTGGCACTTCTGAAGATAGTATAGTTCTTCATCGGTGTCATCGATCTCATCACCGGAACCACGTCTACTGAGAGGGGACAAATACCGGCAACAGAGACGGAACACAATCAATGCAATGCAACAATATGATGCATGATCATGACATGGAAATATGTTGTGGTTTGAGCTAATGCAACTAGCAACAATTTAAATGAAGTTGGTTTGAATCCAAGATTCAGATTCAAACTCCACATGTGGTTATTTAAATGCCATTATCATGTTTTCACTTATACAGCAGGTATAACTTAGTTATTCATGCATGAAAATGGTACAGATGGATAGATTGCATTTTTCTGATAATTTTTCATATATAAATTATTTCATCTGGAGTTACGGTTGATTTTCTATGATTTTTAGAAGTTTAGGATATTTTCTGAAATAAATAGATCATTTCTGATTTATTTAAAATCCAGAAAGTATTTACGGCGTCAGCGTGACATCATCATGATGTCAGCAGGTCAACGGGGCTAGTCCAGGTCAAACCTGACGCGTGGGGTCCACACGTCAGTGACACTGGGCTGGTTAGTGTCGCTGACAGGTGGGCCCGGTCAACGGCCACGTCAGCAGGGTCAAGGCTGACGCGTGGGGCCACTGTGGTTAATTAAAACTAAACAGAACTAAACCAAATTTAGTTAGGCAGCGGGGCCCGGTTGTCAGAGTCACTAGGTGTTAACTAACTGCATCATTAGCCCTGACTAATCTACCACGTCACCGGATTAACTCCGGCGATAACCGGAGCACGGCGGCGATGCCCGTCCGGCCAACTCCGGCATCGATTGGACGCGAGGCTGGGCGCGTTCGAAATCCTGCGATGCGGCGCATATAATGGTGGCCACGGTGTGTGATGGGACGGCGTGCAACGGCGGCGGCGACGAGCTGGGCGGCGGCCGGAGCTCGGGCGTCGGTCGTTTTGCTGCTGCAGCGTGCTAGCGGGCGAACGGAGGCACTAGCGAGGTGCTACGAGGTGCGGGGAGTGCGTTAGGCACCAGTGCGTGACCAAAAGGTCACCGGAGTGACGCCGGCGTCGAGCTCGTGCGGCGGAGCATCTCAGCTCCGGTAGAGGAGGCGGCTAGAGGTCAAAATCGAGCATGGAATTAGGGGGAAACGAAGCAGGGGCTCACATGGAATCGGTAGGGAGGCTCAGCAAGCTCGGGGAGGTCCGGACGGCGGCACAACGGCAATGGCGATCCGACGGCCATGCGCGGAGAAGACGGTCGATGGCGTCGCTGCGATTCGTCCGAGCTCGTGTACTTCGACTTGGAGGAGCATCGGGTCGTCTCGGAGCTCGTGGGCATGTAGGAGGGGTGAGGAAGGGCCGGTGGCCACGGTGAACGACGACGGTGGCGACGGGCGAGTTCGGGTCTGCTCGGGAGAGGGGCTAGAGGCCGAGGGAGAGAGCAGAGAGCGAGGGAAGAGGCGGAGGGGGCTGCGGGGCGTCTCCAGACGCGTCGGGGGCGCCTCGGTGGCAAGCAGGAGGTGGCCAGGGGCGGCGCGCGGGTGATAGGCAGCAGCCTGCCTGCTCTGGCAGAAGGTTGGTGATGACTGGCACTGTGGGCCAGTGGGCCGCACAGTGCTGGGCCAGCTGGGGCGCCAGATGGGCTGCAGGTAAGTTAGGTAGGTTTTCTGTCCTTTTCTTTTTATTTCTGTTTTCTAATTTTTCTGTAATTTTAGGGCTTTAATTAAAATACTAAAACTAACTCAAAAATCATGAAACTGCTCAAGCCCACTGTTTGGAATATTTCCAACAGTAAACATTTTAGTTCATGATTATTTGGACATTTAAAATATTATATAGCATTTAAATGGCCAAATGCAAATAGAGTATGATTTAATTCAGTGACCCTATGATGTCCTAGAAATATGTGCACCATTTTTGTCAGAGGTTCCAGACCAAGGCAAAGATGATGAACATTTTAGAAGGGCATTTCAGGTTCATTGAAAAAGTATTTTAGTAACCCTAGTTGGATTAAGTGGTGATGGGGGTTTCTGCTATCCCCATTTCAATGTTTCTGAGGAATTTAAACATGATGCAGTCACTCTAATGCATGCACTGACTAGGGTTGTGACAACTCACCCCCACTAAACAAGAATCTCGTCCCGAGATTCAATACGTGAGGTAAGAAGACAAAGAGGACACAAGCTAACACGATCTTCATGATCCAACTTGCACTTCATAGGAACGTCGATTCGATCACCAACTTTTTCTTGTCTTGCTCTGGGAACTCCAACCAACATGACAACGAGAGGAAAGGGAAAACTCTAGAAGGATCGATCTTCTCAAAGATCGAACAACTCAGGATCAACTCACGGAGTGAGACATTGACACATCTCTCGAGCTGAGACACGAAGTATACAATCAGAGGGATGGAGTGAGACAGGTGACGAAGGTTCACTAGGTAGGCAACAATTCCACACTTAAGAAGGTGGTGAACGGTTGTCAACGTAGCGAGGAGTTGAGTTGCCATGATACCATAACGAGACATCTTGGAGGAGGTGACTCGTATAATTATTCCCTTAAATGGCAAAAAGAATTACTTTTGATATCTAGATCATTGAAACTCTTTATACCAGCCTAAGGCAAATCACAATCGATCGTTTGGCGGAGTTCAAAGGAATGGCCTATCCGGATTCGAATGGATGATGTGGACTACCTTGCTGAAGACAACGAAATGTATGAATTTTGCTTATCATCGGAAATGGATGGGACCCATGGTAGGACCACTTTTGAAGATGATCCTGAACAGCAATTGCTGAGAGGGCAGCCCATGGGAAATTGGCACAAGGCGGTGCAAGCTGGGAACAAAATGCAAATGTTGGGAATGTTCCAACCATCATATCTGCCTGAGATTCAGATCTGGTTGGTGTCAGGATATTCCAGACTCATCAAGTCCAGAAAGAAAAATGAAAGTTTGCAACACAAATCGATGAGATGGCATTGCGAGATTCTCGGGGAATGAACTACGATAGCAAGCTCCAAAACATGAGCTGGTTCTGCTACACACATGTGAACACGCTGTCCCAGACAAGCATGACCACGTAGTAGTCTTACAACAAAACACTACCGAGTTCTAGCTGGGAACCATCATCGAGGATATCGGAGTCTTGTGCATGATCTAGAATTAACACAACAAACTCCTTTTCCTTGAACAAATCAATCAGTGGCTTGGGGTGCTAGGGAATACATATGGAATGAAGGTTGCAAGTCTCCAAACCACAGAATACTTCGCATATATGCATGACTGACCTGGGATGATTCCAGAGGAAGCAAAACAAGCTTTCTCAAATTCACGGTGGCAACTTGCACCAAAAGCACGTGAACCGGAGGAAGTCACTTCTTTCACCATAACATATACTTCATGAGCTAGCATGAAGAAATGCTTTCAAAAGTTTCCAACACTAGCTTAATGTTCAAAACGAATCATGGGGAAGATAAAGATGTTGCCGATGGGCTCAACAACAATTCATCCAGGTTTCCATATACATGGAATTCCACAATTATGTGAACAAGGTGATAGCATTGGTCAGACCAAAAGATGTAATGGTGTATGCTCGAGGGATCAACCACAAGTAAGACAACATTACGAACATCGTTGGTTCTGATTTGATTTGACGATAGCCCATACGCAAATCAAAGATTTGGGTAAGACAATAGGTCCAACAACTGATCACGAGGATCAATCAATGAAGATATCATCTTTCTTCAACACACACACACAAGGATATCCCTTTGGAATGAACTGAGTCGGACAAGCTTTCATCTTCCAACTCTCCAAGTTGTTGTTTAGCTTAACCAACTAGCTCAGGGGTATCCAACACAGATTCTTGGAGAAGGGGTGATTTACAAGAAACCAACTTGATCACGAGCTCAACATAACAGTCAGGGGACAACCTGGTGATACTTCCGAGAAAATATTCAGAAAATCACGAACCACCAATATGTTACTAAGCTCAAGAACAATCTTGCTTTTCAGAGCAAGACGATATGATCAAATAAGCAAGGGATTGAATAATCCTAACTCATTGATCGAAGAGTGTGTCAGAAATAAGGACTAGGTAGCACAATATATCTTAGAATGATGATTCAATAACCAACACGCTAAGAATGAGAATATTGTACATTTACTACTAAGCAACACGGTTGCTAGGAGTATTGATTTCACACATCACAATTCACTTGTCGGTATTCCGGTTACAATAACACGGAGACCGAGGAATGAACGATGATGGCGAGAAGTATCACTGCGTCAAGAATTCATAAGAGGTGGTGCAATTCTCATGACAATCCTGACATAAAGATGGCAATACCGCAAGGTAGAACAGATCAAAGGCTGGTGGCAATTTGATCTGCGGAATACAACTACTTTGACCCAATCCTCAAAATGGACAAGGTACTGCAGTTTGTTTCTCCTAGTCATTCCCGAATAGAATGGCTTGACAGACCACAAGAATAATAGGCATCGATGAACATGAATGCACAACTACTCCTGACTATCAATTGATAGACGGAGGTCAGAATACAACTATAGAGGGACAACTCAAAGGAACATATGGTTTTCTGAGTTGTGGACGCATAGATTAGCATGTCAAACGAGTTCAACATATTTCCTCCGGATAACCCATGCAGAAAGGTAGAACTGGCAGAGTCACGACATGGAATCGAGAACTCATCAAGAGCACTCTGGTTGTGATCTTTCGGTTCAACGAGGAACTTCTGCCATAAGTAGTTCATGGTATTTGGAAGAGGAAAATACCACGGATCTCGAGGACTATCGCAAAGGCTACTAATATCCTAAAGGAACTAGCAAACACTATCAACATGACTAAGTAGGGTGAATCTTGGGTTCAAAAACCCAGGAGTAGAATGCCTACTAACTAAATGGCATCACGGGATGCTTTCGAGACTGACGGCCAGAATCATCACACTGGGAACACAAAACATGGCTAGATTACTAGGTGACTCTCTAAAACACCTAGGGTCATAATAATAACTCCAACATATATGCCGAGGCAACGGAGTACCTCAACACACCGATTAGTGTGCTTAATCCGGCCCAAAAGGACATCGGGAACATGGAGGAAAGATTTGCAAGTGCATCAGATTATTTAGAAACCTGGGATGACTCGGACAGCATAACGGTTGTAAATGCTCAAAAATATTTGAGACATCCTGCAAAATGGTGGCAAAACCACTCAACATCACAATATCAAGGTTCCGAGACCAACTGTTATCACACGAAGGTAGTAGAAACTGAACTGAGGCTTGAAACCAACAATCCTATAAGTCTACGGATTAGTAACACGTGATCCTGATAGAAAGAAGAGAAGCCTAGTTCTTAATCCCCGTAGAAGAGAAGAGGATGACTCAGATCAGAAGGGGGGGGGGGGGGGGGGGGGGGGGGGGGGGGGGGGGGGGGGGGGGGGGGGGGGGGGGGGGGGGGGGGGGGGGGGGGGGGGGGGGGGGGGGGGGGGGGGGGGGGGGGGGGGGGGGGGGGGGGGGGGGGGGGGGGGGGGGGGGGGGGGGGGGGGGGGGGGGGGGGGGGGGGGGGGGGGGGGGGGGGGGGGGGGGGGGGGGGGGGGGGGGGGGGGGGGGGGGGGGGGGGGGGGGGGGGGGGGGGGGGGGGGGGGGGGGGGGGGGGGGGGGGGGGGGGGGGGGGGGGGGGGGGGGGGGGGGGGGGGGGGGGGGGGGGGGGGGGGGGGGGGGGGGGGGGGGGGGGGGGGGGGGGGGGGGGGGGGGGGGGGGGGGGGGGGGGGGGGGGGGGGGGGGGGGGGGGGGGGGGGGGGGGGGGGGGGGGGGGGGGGGGGGGGGGGGGGGGGGGGGGGGGGGGGGGGGGGGGGGGGGGGGGGGGGGGGGGGGGGGGGGGGGGGGGGGGGGGGGGGGGGGGGGGGGGGGGGGGGGGGGGGGGGGGGGGGGGGGGGGGGGGGGGGGGGGGGGGGGGGGGGGGGGGGGGGGGGGGGGGGGGGGGGGGGGGGGGGGGGGGGGGGGGGGGGGGGGGGGGGGGGGGGGGGGGGGGGGGGGGGGGGGGGGGGGGGGGGGGGGGGGGGGGGGGGGGGGGGGGGGGGGGGGGGGGGGGGGGGGGGGGGGGGGGGGGGGGGGGGGGGGGGGGGGGGGGGGGGGGGGGGGGGGGGGGGGGGGGGGGGGGGGGGGGGGGGGGGGGGGGGGGGGGGGGGGGGGGGGGGGGGGGGGGGGGGGGGGGGGGGGGGGGGGGGGGGGGGGGGGGGGGGGGGGGGGGGGGGGGGGGGGGGGGGGGGGGGGGGGGGGGGGGGGGGGGGGGGGGGGGGGGGGGGGGGGGGGGGGGGGGGGGGGGGGGGGGGGGGGGGGGGGGGGGGGGGGGGGGGGGGGGGGGGGGGGGGGGGGGGGGGGGGGGGGGGGGGGGGGGGGGGGGGGGGGGGGGGGGGGGGGGGGGGGGGGGGGGGGGGGGGGGGGGGGGGGGGGGGGGGGGGGGGGGGGGGGGGGGGGGGGGGGGGGGGGGGGGGGGGGGGGGGGGGGGGGGGGGGGGGGGGGGGGGGGGGGGGGGGGGGGGGGGGGGGGGGGGGGGGGGGGGGGGGGGGGGGGGGGGGGGGGGGGGGGGGGGGGGGGGGGGGGGGGGGGGGGGGGGGGGGGGGGGGGGGGGGGGGGGGGGGGGGGGGGGGGGGGGGGGGGGGGGGGGGGGGGGGGGGGGGGGGGGGGGGGGGGGGGGGGGGGGGGGGGGGGGGGGGGGGGGGGGGGGGGGGGGGGGGGGGGGGGGGGGGGGGGGGGGGGGGGGGGGGGGGGGGGGGGGGGGGGGGGGGGGGGGGGGGGGGGGGGGGGGGGGGGGGGGGGGGGGGGGGGGGGGGGGGGGGGGGGGGGGGGGGGGGGGGGGGGGGGGGGGGGGGGGGGGGGGGGGGGGGGGGGGGGGGGGGGGGGGGGGGGGGGGGGGGGGGGGGGGGGGGGGGGGGGGGGGGGGGGGGGGGGGGGGGGGGGGGGGGGGGGGGGGGGGGGGGGGGGGGGGGGGGGGGGGGGGGGGGGGGGGGGGGGGGGGGGGGGGGGGGGGGGGGGGGGGGGGGGGGGGGGGGGGGGGGGGGGGGGGGGGGGGGGGGGGGGGGGGGGGGGGGGGGGGGGGGGGGGGGGGGGGGGGGGGGGGGGGGGGGGGGGGGGGGGGGGGGGGGGGGGGGGGGGGGGGGGGGGGGGGGGGGGGGGGGGGGGGGGGGGGGGGGGGGGGGGGGGGGGGGGGGGGGGGGGGGGGGGGGGGGCAGGCTAACAGGACTCCGGTAGACACCGCGTGATATTTCCCTAAGGGACGGACACAGGAACGAAGAAGGACACATGCCGGCCAGCCTAAGTGTTCCGGAGCAGTAGCAAGCTACCATGGCTCAGTGGAAGCACTAGGAGACATTTCCCGGTAAGAGAGGCTACTAAGGATAAACAACTAGGTTGTCGGATCCCACACATACCAAGCATTTCAAATCATACACACAATATGCTCGATATGTGCAAATACAACATGGCATCACAGCAAAACTCTACAACTCAAAGTATTTATTCATTAGGCTCCGAGGAACCAAGTATTACAAACATGGGTCTGATGACCCAGCATTCAAGTCATACAAGCAACAAGCACAAGTGGAAGCTTAACTTGTCTGAGTACAGACAACTACAAAGGAAAAGGCTGAGAAGCCTGACTATCTACAAGACCCTGCCGAGGGCACAAGATCGTAGCTGAGGTAACATGCTAAACGTCGAAGTCCAAGCGGAACTACAAGCGAGACTGAAGTGTCTCTGCAAAAACATAAATTAAGCAAACGTGAGTACAAATGTACCCAGCAAGACTTACATCAGAACTAACTACATATGCATCGGTATCAACAAGGGGGTGGTGGAGTTTAACTGCAGCAAGCCAGCTTTGACTCAGTGGCTATCCTGAACTACGTATGCAAGTAACTCTTTTGAGGTGGCGCACAGGAGTCCACATATTCACCAATCAATACACCACTATGGATCCGCTCCCGTCAGCCTACGAGAACGTCATCCATAGCACTCACGCTTATCTGCGCATTTTAGAGTATCCACTTTCACTTGTCTATGAACTGTATAGGCAACCCAGAGGTCCTTTACCGCAGACGCGGCTATTCGAATAGATGATGTTAACCCTGCAGGGGTGTACTTCTTCACACACGCTCTCGCCACTTACCGCCATGTACACGTCATGTATCTCGGCAACCTTCAAGCAGAAGCCTGGCGAGGGTGTCGGCCACGACCTGACTAACCACACAAGTCCCTAGTCCAGGTTTATCGCCTATTCAGGTTCCATCCGCAGGGAGTCCGGCCGAGGTTTCCACATACGGCCCCGAACGATGTGTACAGGGTTCCATGACACCAAACGGGCACCCGGCATACCCGGCCACGTGCCTACCGCATCACAGCCCACCCCTCAGGTCAGCACTGCGCACGGCCTCCAGCAACTACAAACACCAGGGGGGGGGGGGGGGGGGGGGGGGGGGGGGGGGGGGGGGGGGGGGGGGGGGGGGGGGGGGGGGGGGGGGGGGGGGGGGGGGGGGGGGGGGGGGGGGGGGGGGGGGGGGGGGGGGGGGGGGGGGGGGGGGGGGGGGGGGGGGGGGGGGGGGGGGGGGGGGGGGGGGGGGGGGGGGGGGGGGGGGGGGGGGGGGGGGGGGGGGGGGGGGGGGGGGGGGGGGGGGGGGGGGGGGGGGGGGGGGGGGGGGGGGGGGGGGGGGGGGGGGGGGGGGGGGGGGGGGGGGGGGGGGGGGGGGGGGGGGGGGGGGGGGGGGGGGGGGGGGGGGGGGGGGGGGGGGGGGGGGGGGGGGGGGGGGGGGGGGGGGGGGGGGGGGGGGGGGGGGGGGGGGGGGGGGGGGGGGGGGGGGGGGGGGGGGGGGGGGGGGGGGGGGGGGGGGGGGGGGGGGGGGGGGGGGGGGGGGGGGGGGGGGGGGGGGGGGGGGGGGGGGGGGGGGGGGGGGGGGGGGGGGGGGGGGGGGGGGGGGGGGGGGGGGGGGGGGGGGGGGGGGGGGGGGGGGGGGGGGGGGGGGGGGGGGGGGGGGGGGGGGGGGGGGGGGGGGGGGGGGGGGGGGGGGGGGGGGGGGGGGGGGGGGGGGGGGGGGGGGGGGGGGGGGGGGGGGGGGGGGGGGGGGGGGGGGGGGGGGGGGGGGGGGGGGGGGGGGGGGGGGGGGGGGGGGGGGGGGGGGGGGGGGGGGGGGGGGGGGGGGGGGGGGGGGGGGGGGGGGGGGGGGGGGGGGGGGGGGGGGGGGGGGGGGGGGGGGGGGGGGGGGGGGGGGGGGGGGGGGGGGGGGGGGGGGGGGGGGGGGGGGGGGGGGGGGGGGGGGGGGGGGGGGGGGGGGGGGGGGGGGGGGGGGGGGGGGGGGGGGGGGGGGGGGGGGGGGGGGGGGGGGGGGGGGGGGGGGGGGGGGGGGGGGGGGGGGGGGGGGGGGGGGGGGGGGGGGGGGGGGGGGGGGGGGGGGGGGGGGGGGGGGGGGGGGGGGGGGGGGGGGGGGGGGGGGGGGGGGGGGGGGGGGGGGGGGGGGGGGGGGGGGGGGGGGGGGGGGGGGGGGGGGGGGGGGGGGGGGGGGGGGGGGGGGGGGGGGGGGGGGGGGGGGGGGGGGGGGGGGGGGGGGGGGGGGGGGGGGGGGGGGGGGGGGGGGGGGGGGGGGGGGGGGGGGGGGGGGGGGGGGGGGGGGGGGGGGGGGGGGGGGGGGGGGGGGGGGGGGGGGGGGGGGGGGGGGGGGGGGGGGGGGGGGGGGGGGGGGGGGGGGGGGGGGGGGGGGGGGGGGGGGGGGGGGGGGGGGGGGGGGGGGGGGGGGGGGGGGGGGGGGGGGGGGGGGGGGGGGGGGGGGGGGGGGGGGGGGGGGGGGGGGGGGGGGGGGGGGGGGGGGGGGGGGGGGGGGGGGGGGGGGGGGGGGGGGGGGGGGGGGGGGGGGGGGGGGGGGGGGGGGGGGGGGGGGGGGGGGGGGGGGGGGGGGGGGGGGGGGGGGGGGGGGGGGGGGGGGGGGGGGGGGGGGGGGGGGGGGGGGGGGGGGGGGGGGGGGGGGGGGGGGGGGGGGGGGGGGGGGGGGGGGGGGGGGGGGGGGGGGGGGGGGGGGGGGGGGGGGGGGGGGGGGGGGGGGGGGGGGGGGGGGGGGGGGGGGGGGGGGGGGGGGGGGGGGGGGGGGGGGGGGGGGGGGGGGGGGGGGGGGGGGGGGGGGGGGGGGGGGGGGGGGGGGGGGGGGGGGGGGGGGGGGGGGGGGGGGGGGGGGGGGGGGGGGGGGGGGGGGGGGGGGGGGGGGGGGGGGGGGGGGGGGGGGGGGGGGGGGGGGGGGGGGGGGGGGGGGGGGGGGGGGGGGGGGGGGGGGGGGGGGGGGGGGGGGGGGGGGGGGGGGGGGGGGGGGGGGGGGGGGGGGGGGGGGGGGGGGGGGGGGGGGGGGGGGGGGGGGGGGGGGGGGGGGGGGGGGGGGGGGGGGGGGGGGGGGGGGGGGGGGGGGGGGGGGGGGGGGGGGGGGGGGGGGGGGGGGGGGGGGGGGGGGGGGGGGGGGGGGGGGGGGGGGGGGGGGGGGGGGGGGGGGGGGGGGGGGGGGGGGGGGGGGGGGGGGGGGGGGGGGGGGGGGGGGGGGGGGGGGGGGGGGGGGGGGGGGGGGGGGGGGGGGGGGGGGGGGGGGGGGGGGGGGGGGGGGGGGGGGGGGGGGGGGGGGGGGGGGGGGGGGGGGGGGGGGGGGGGGGGGGGGGGGGGGGGGGGGGGGGGGGGGGGGGGGGGGGGGGGGGGGGCGGATTTGACGGCGGCGATCCGCGGTGGCCGAGGAGGGGAACGGCGAAGCTGGCAGCATCCAGGGCTTCCGGAGGGCCGTGGATCGGTGGGGAGGAAGAGGGGGTCGAGGCGGAGCCTTTGAGCGCATCGGCGAGGCTAGGGGGTGGCGGTGGCCGCGAGGGAGCTCGTCGGTGGCGGCGGCTCCGTTCGGGGGGGGGGGGGGGAGAGTTCGGGAGAGTGAGGGAGTTCCAGGGGGGTGGCGTGGCACGCATGGAGGCGTCCGGGGTGTCGAGGTGGAGCGGCAAGCAGGAGGTGGCCGGGGCGTGCGCCGGCGTGCGTCGGCCACGCGCCTGTGCCTACTGGCGCGAGGAGGAAGGCGACAGGGGGGGGGGGGGGGGGGGGGGGGGGGGGGGGGGGGGGGGGGGGGGGGGGGGGGGGGGGGGGGGGGGGGGGTCTCTTTCATTTCTATTTAATTCTGTTTTCTATTTTCTGTAGTTTGTTTTGATTTAGTTTTAGACACTAAACCATTTTATAAAATCCTGGAAATAGTTATGTGGCTAGGACTAAAATATACCAAACCACATAAAATGTTCCAGTAATTATTGGACATATATT
>JAAAWM010009855.1:0-29577 GCA_036873465.1 Thinopyrum obtusiflorum
GACTGGCATGGACTTGCTGGAAGTGTTTCTCAGTAGGCGCATCCAGCCCCTTCAAGCCTGTGATCACCCGATGTGGTTGTATTTGGGCCCCAATGACACCACCCGGGTCGATCCAGAGGAAGTTTCCGAGGAGCCGATGGAGCAATGGTTGTGGAGCATCACTGGTAAAAAAGACAACTCTAGAGGGTCCAAGAGAGTCGTTCCATTCAGCGCCGATAACGAGCCGGATAAGGTGTGGCTTCTTTAACTGAGTGCATCTTTATTATGATTTGCGACTGTCCTTGAATCTGATTGGTGCCTGCTCAACTTCTTGCCTTGCAGATTTATACTAAGATGTATTCGATGCCGAATGGAGAACAAGTCCAGGAGGGAGTCGAGAGTGGAGGCGAGAGTGGCGACTGGAAATTTGAAGATGAAAGCTACGATGACTCGAGCAGCGGCAAGGAAGTCGACTCACCGCCTCATTCTGAAAGACGCTCCAAGCAGACGCACGACCCAACAGGTGGACACGGCAATGCGGTTACGTCAAGCGCGCAGGTGTTGAAGCGCACTTGGACATCCACTCCTGAGCCGACGGAGAAGGCCCCGAAGCAGCCCAAAGTTGCGCCTACAAAGACTCGGAAGGCCTTGCCAAAGATCAAAGTGGACGTCCCTGTTGCCTTTGCGTAAGTATTTTGCTTTATCTCTTTGCTTTTGCATCGTTTGGAAACTTCTGTATTTCAATCGACTCATTCTCTTGCTTGACCGAGTGAGTTCTGAAACTTTCAGCGCTGCTACTTCTGCGACCTCCGTGGATATTTACAAGGATGACGAGGAGACTGAAGATGCAGCCACTTCCAAAGCAGGTCTAACTCTAGAACTTTGTTCTCATTTTGCCACTTGAACGGTTGGTCGACCGAGCTCTTACGGTCGAGTCTTTTTCAGCACTGCAAAATGTCATTGAGCTTCCGGATGATGATGAAGATATGCCCCAGAAGACCATGGGAAGGAAAAGCAGGACTTCGGGCAGGAGGGCGCCTGCCAGCAAGGTACCTCAGTCGATGCCAGCGCAAGAGCTAACGATTCAGCAATCTGGAGACCCAGTTCGAGCTTCTGTTTCTTTGCTGTCCATGTGTTGACTGATCGTCCGTTGGCGTTGACTGTCCAAGTCCCTGCTCCGTCTGTGCAACTCCATGCTTCGGAACCTCTGGCTGACTCGACCATTTTGCCAGCTCCGCTCTTCGCCACTCATCATGTCCCAGAAGACCAAGTGAGTGCTGCCAGGGAAGCTATACGCCAGGCGGGACTTATGATGGAGCAGATGAAGGTGGTACGCGAGGCCAGCCAAGCTGCTTATGATGCTAGCTCAACTCTCCAGACCAACATCCAGGTTAGTTGAACTCCGACTGATCTTTAGCTTAACGCTTGTTCTCTTAGGATATGATACCCAAAAACCTTTAATGTGCATCTATTATCAGTCTGCATCTTGCATCTGTACACCCACTGGGTGTTTCAACTTTTGCTGAGTAGTCTTTCCACTTGAGTCGACTAGTTCGCGTCGAGTGTATCTTTGAACTAGTGGGGGCACGCAGAGTGCACCCACTGGGTGTAGTCCCCGAGGCCGCCGTCGAATGTGTGATTCGGCGGGGGTCTTGAAAAAAATGTCTCTTTACATTTCTTCCACTCGGTCTAGACAGGTCTTGTCGAGTGGAATCTGGACCAGTGGGGGCACGCTGAGTGCACCCACTGGGTGATAGTCCCCGAGACCGCAGTCGACTGCGGGCAGTCGGCTATGGTCTGAGAATAATTGTTGTCTTCTTCTTCTTTTTTCCTCGACTGGATGGACCATGTAGATTGAAAAGTCGAACCAGTGGCGGCACGCTAAGTGCACCCACTGGGTGTAGTCCCCGAGACTACTATTGAATGTTTGATTCGGCACTAGTCTTAGAACTCTTTTTGCTATACTGATCTGAACTTGTATCTTATCACTCAGAAGCGATCAATCTTTGTGTCGACTGACATCTCTTATCTGTCGATTGTAGAAATCCTGTGCATTCGGTGCTCAATTCGCTGAACTAGAGCAGAAACAAATTCAGCTCAACCTTGATCTGGAACTGGCTAAGCAAAATCTGCAGAAGGCTACGGATGAAGCAGCTGCTATGGGAGGTAACTACTTGTCGACTGTTTACTTTGCCAGCTTCATTTTTTGCCTTTTGAACCGAGTGACTCCACTCGAACAGATGTGCGTAGTGAAAACAGACAACTCCAAGCTCGACTGAAGAATGTTATTTCTTTAGAGAAAATGAAGCAGGCGCTGGAGCAGAAGGACCTTGACCTTGCCGCAACTCAGAAGACGGCGCGGGAAAAAATTGAACTTGGCGACAAGAAGCTAGCTTCAGTCGGTAAGATAGAAGAAGAAAACGCCAAACTGAAGACTACCATCAGCGAAGCCAACAAGGAAGTCGTGCAGCTGAAAAAGGACAAGGTGGCTCAGACCGACAAAGTTGGAGATCTCACTCGGAAGAGGGATGAGCTGGAGGTTTATCTGGGAGGACTTGCCAAGAAGCTATTCCTTATGCTTAAGGTACTTTCCCTTGTCCGACTGATTTGCTGCCATCGACTCTTCATATAGCCATCAACTCATCTTTTCTCTGTGCGTGCAGAATTCTGTCAAAACTTCGAGGAAGAGACTGGGAGAATTGTAACGAGCTTAGACCCTATCAACTCTCCTGTTAAGGATGAAGCTGCCATGAACGTGCTCCAACTGGAATCTTGCCTTGCCAGTGCCATGGACTATCTCGCACGACTGAAGGTGGCGGTGTCGCGGATTGACACAGTGCTCTGGCCAAGGGAGACATTCCAAAATGACCTCGAGTCTCTGATGACTCGACTCAATGAGATTCCCGGTCGAGTGCAGGAATGGAAGAAGTCATCTGCCCGATGCGGTGCCGATGTGGCTCTGTCTCTGGTTCGCGTCCATTGCAAAGAGGCCAAGGAAGAGAAGCTAGCAGCACTCAAGGTTGCCAATACTAAGAAGCTTAACTTCCAGTCCTTCATGGAGACCTTCATCGAAGCAGCCACTCGCATTGCAGACGGAATCGACCTGGACGAGTTCGTCGAGCCTACCAGCCCTCCTCCTGCGAAGTGAACAAACTTTATGCCCTTCTTAAATTTGCCTCGGGATGCCGACTGATTTTGTAACCGTTAAACTCCTTCGGGCCTGATGCCCGAGAACTTTTATCTGCGGTTCTGAACCTCGCAAGATTTATTTGAACTTGGTTTTTCCTTTCAACATGGTTGTTTTGCTTTTGCCGCTATCAAATCTTTTTGCTCCGATTGAATCTTGATTCTTTACTCGGAATAGATGCTGTATTTGTGACGCAACTCTGACGAGAGGGTTGTGGGCATGAGCACTAGGTGCTGCACATGACCTGCACTTCATCGTCCTTGCGGATCAGGATGGAGCGTACATTGAACTTGTGACGCAGCTCCGTCGAGAGGGTCATGGGTAATAGCATCAGGTGCTGTACACGACCTGCACCTCGTTGTCCTTGCAGATCGAGATGGAGCATACATTGTACTTGTGATGCAGCTCCATCGAGAGGGTCATGGGCAAAAGCATTAGGTGCTGCACATGACCTGCACCTCGTCGTCCTTGCGGATCGAGAGGGAGCGTACATCGTTCCTGTGACTCGACCACTCGAAGTGGTTTTTAACTTAGGCGAATATGGGGTCGCAACTAAGCCCCTGAGTTAGAGGATTGCTCTTCACTCGGTAGGATTTTTTAAACTTAGGCGAGTACGGGGTCGCAGCTAAGCCCTCGAGTGAGAGGAGTGCTCTGCACTCAGTAGGATTTTTGAAACTTAGGCGAGTACGGGGTCGCAGCTAAGCCCCGGAGTGAGAGGAGTGCTCTTCACTCGGTAGGATTTTTGAAACTTAGGCGAGTACGGGGTCGCAGCTAAGCCCCCGAGTGAGAGGAGTGCTCTTCACTCGGTAAGATTTTGAAACTTAGGCGAGTACAGGACTGCAGCTAAGCCCCCGAGTGAGAGGATTGCTCTCCGCCGGAGGATTTTTTGAAACTTAGGCGAGTACAGGACTGCAGCTAAGCCCCCGAGTGAGAGGATTGCTCTCCACTCAGAGGATTTTTTGAAACTTAGGCGAGTATAGGACTGCAGCTAAGCCCCCGAGTGAGAGGATTGCTCTCCACTCGGAGGATTTTTGAAACTTAGGCGAGTACGGGGTCGCAGCTAAGCCCCCGAGTGAGAGGAGTGCTCTTCACTTGGTAAGATTTTTGAAGCTTAGGCGAGTACAGGACTGCAGCTAAGCCCTCGAGTGAGAGGATTGCTCTCCACTCAGAGGATTTTTTGAAACTTAGGCGAGTACAGGACTGCAGCTAAGCCCCCGAGTGAGAGGATTGCTCTGCACTCGGAGGATTTTTTGAAACTTAGGCGAGTACATGACTGCAGCTAAGCCCCCGAGTGAGAGGCTTGCTCTCCACTCGGAGGATTTTTGAAACTTAGGCGAGTACATGACTGCAGCTAAGCCCCCGAGTGAGAGGATTGCTCTCCACTCGGAGGATTTTTTGAAACTTAGGCGAGTACAGGACTGCAGCTAAGCCCCCGAGTGAGAGGATTGCTCTTCGCTCGGTAGGATTTTTGAAACATAGGCGAATCGGGTTCGCGGCTAAGTCACCCACTGGGGGATTTGAACACATGTGTTTGGAACAATCATTAAGATACTGCAAACATCTTGTCTTTGATAAGCAAACTGAATGATTCTTATTACAACTCGTCGACTCGAGCGTTTAGGTATAAAAATGGCGGAGCAGATCCGCATTCCACGAGAGTGGCTCATCTACTTTCTTGGCTACATTGTAAAGGTGATAAGCTCCATTGTGGAGCACCTTGGTGATGATGAAGGGACCTTCCCAGGCTAGAGCGAGCTTGTGAGGTCATTTCTGATGCACTCGGAGCACAAGATCTCCTTCTTGGAACGCTCGACCTCTGATATTACGAGCATGGAACCGACGCAAGTCTTGCTGGTAGATGGTCGACCTGATCAGGGCCATCTCACGCTCTTCCTCTAAGAGATCAACTGCATCTTGGCATGCCTGTTCAGCTTCAGCTTCTGAGAAAAGTTCCACTCGGGGAGCATTATGCAATAAGTCGCTCGAACGCACAGCCTCGGCGCCATATACCATGAAGAAAGGGGTTCGGTCAGTCGACCGGTTCGGAGTTGTTCTCAGTCCCCATAAGACAGACGGCAATTCAGTCACCCAAGCTCCAGCAGCATGCTTGAGGTCGCGCATCAGTCTGGGTTTCAGTCCTTGAAGTATCAAACCATTCGCCCTTTCTGCTTGCCCATTCGACTGTGGATGTGCAACAGATGCATAGTCGACCCGAGTGCCTTGGGAAGCGCAAAATGCTCTGAACTCATCATAATCGAAGTTGGATCCATTATCTGTGATAATACTATGAGGGACTCCATATCTGAATATCAGCTCTCTGATGAAACTTATGACAGTGCTTGAATCGAGATTCTTGATAGGCTTGGCTTCGATCCATTTAGTGAACTTGTTGACTGCTACAAGCAAATGAGTGAAACCACTTCTGCCAGTCTTGAAGGGTCCAACCATATCCAACCCCCAAACAACAAACGGCCAGACGAGTGGAATAGTCCTCAAGGCAGATGCAGGCTTGTGGGACATGTTTGAGTAGAACTGACAGCCTTCGCACTTGTCGACTAAATCTTTTGCCATCTCATTTGCTCGTGGCCAGTAGAATCCTGCTCGGTATGCTTTGGCCATGATGGTCCGAGAGGACGCATGATGACCACAGGTCCCCGAGTGGATATCGTTGAGAATCATTCAACCTTCTTCTGGCGTGATGCATCGCTGAGCAACTCCAGTAACACTCTCTCTGTAAAGCTGTCCACCTATCACGGTAAAGGCTTTGGATCGACGGACAATCTGACGGGCCTCATCTTCATCCTTCGGAAACTCCTTCCTGAGCAGATATGCAATATATGGCACCGTCCAATTGGGGGTGATGACCAAAACCTCCATGATCAGGTCGACCACGGCTGGGACTTCGATCTCAGTCGGATCAGTAGAACTTTTGGGTTGTGGGGGCTCTTCCGTGAAGGGATCTTCTTGAATGATGGGGTGTGGAGATGCTCCAAGAACACAATGCTGGGAATAGGCTCCCGCTTGGAACCTATCTTTGTCAGGTCATCAGTTGCTTGATTCTTGATTCGGGGTATGTGGTGGAGCTCTAACCCCTCAAACTTCTTTTCCAACTTTCTCACTGCATTGCAATAGCCAATCATAGCTGGGCTCCTGATGTCCCACTCCTTCATCACTTGATTGACCACTAAATTTGAGTCGCCGTAAACCATTAGGCGATGGACACCGAGTGAAATGGCCAGACGCAACCCGTACAGAAGTTCTTCATATTCAGCTTCATTGCTGGAGGAATCAAAGTGAATCTGGAGGACATAACTGAGTTTGTCGCCTCGTGGGGATACCAGGACTACCCTAGCGCGAGAACCATTCAGCATCTTGGACCCATCAAAGAACATAGTCCAATGTTCCGAGTGAATCTTAGTCAGTTGTTGCTGTTCAACCCACTCGGTGAGGAAATCTGCTATTGCTTGGGACTTGATTGCTTTCTTTGCCTCAAACTGATATCCAACGGAAGGAGTTCAATCACCCACTTGGCCACTCGACCGGTTGCATCTCTGTTGTTCAAAATTTCTGATAATGGAGCGTCACTAACAACTGAAACCGAGTGATCAGAGAAGTAGTGTGCAACTTTCTTCGTAGTCAAATAAATTCCATAAACAAGCTTCTGATAATGCGGATATCTCTGCTTGGACGGAGTCAAGACCTCAGACATATAATACACTGGGTGCTGAACTTTGTAGGCTTTGCCTTCTTCTTCCCGCTCGACCGTGAGCACTGTACTGACAACTTGTCCAGTGGCTGCAATATAAAGCAGTAAAGGCTCTTTGCTGATTGGGGCAGCAAGCACCGGCTGGGTGGAAAGCAGGGCTTTGAGCTCTACAAACGCTGCGTCAGCTTCAGGAGTCCACTCGAACTTGTCAGATTTCTTCATCAGTCGGTAAAGGGGCAACGCCTTTTCACCGAGATGAGAGATGAATCGACTCAGAGCGGCCAAATATCCAGTAAGCTTCTAAACATCATGCACACGCACATGGCGTTTCATTCGGAGGATTGCACCAACTTTCTCTGGGTTTGCATCTATCCCTCGTTCGGAAATGAGGAAACCGAGTAACTTTCCACCTGGGACTCCGAATGTGCACTTTGACGGATTAAGCTTGATATCATATCTTCTCAAATTGGCTAAGGTTTCAGCAAGGTCAGTCAGTAGGTCGGAACCTTTACGTGACTTGACCACGATGTCATCCATGTATGCTTCCACATTCCGACTGATTTGAGTGAGCAGGCACTTCTGTATCATGCGCATAAATGTGGCGCCAGCATTCTTGAGACCAAAAGGCATGGTAACATAGCAAAAACATCAAAATGGGGTGATGAAAGCTGTTTTTATTTCGTCGGGTCCATACAGTCGGATTTGATGGTACCCGAAATAAGCGTCCAAAAAGGACAAACACTCGCATCCCACAGTCGAGTCGACAATTTGATCGATGCGGGGTAGAGGGAAATGATCTTTCGGGCAGGCCTGATTGGTATGCTTGAAGTTGATGCACATGCGAAGTGAATCGTCTTTCTTGAGGACCATGACAACATTGGCGAGCCACTCGGAGTGGTATATCTCACGGATGAACTCAGCTGCTAGAAGCCGAGCCACCTCTTCACCAATTGCCTTCCTCTTCTCCACGGCGGACCGACGGGGATGCTCTTTGACAGGTTTTGCTTTCGGGTCGACTTGCAAACGGTGCTCAGCCAGTCCCCTGGGTACACCTGGCATGTCAGAAGGCTTCCATGCAAAGATGTCCTAGTTCTCACGGAGGAACTGGATGAGCGCTTCTTCCTATTTGCTGTCTAGTGTTGTTGAGATATGAGTCGGAGCAGCATTGGGGTCGGTCGGGTGAATGTGAACTTGCTTTGTTTCACCAGACAACTGAAATACAGACTCTGAAGCAGGCTTCTTGGCATGTAACAAATCACTCGGATCTGCGTTCTTCTGATATTCTTGCATTTCCACTACTGCCATCTGTTCATCGGCAATCTTTGAGCCCTTCTGGAGGCACTCTTCCGTTCTCTGCCAATTACCAGTGACTGTGATCACGCCCTTGGGACCAGGCATCTTCAGCTTGAGGTACACGTAACACGGTCGAGCCATGAAATGGGCATATGCGGGTCTGCCCAGAATAGCATGATAGGCACTGTGAAAATCCACAACTTCAAATGTCAACTTTTCTTTGCGGTAATTCTTCGAATCACTTAAAACCACGTCAAGAGTGATCTGGCCGAGTGAATCGTCTTTCTTCCCAGGGATGACACCATGGAATCGCATATTGCTTTCACTGAGCTTAGACAACGGAATGCCCATCTCTCGGAGGGTCTCAGCATACAAAATGTTCAGGCCATTGCCACCATCCATCAGAACCTTGGTCAGTTGAGTGCCCCCAATGACTGGGTCGACCACCAACGCTTGCCGCCTTGGGGTAGCAACATGCGCTGGATGGTCGGACTGGTCGAGTGTAATAGGAGTCTTCGACCACTTCAAATATGTTGTTGTTGCCAGGGCAACCATGTTTACTTCTCTGTTGATGACCTTCAGTCGACTTTTGCTCTCAACGTCAGCAAAAATCACCAAAGTGGCATTGACATTGGGGTAACCATCATCCTCCTCTTTGTCTTCATCCTTATCAGATTCCTTCTCTTTCTCACTGGGCTGGCCCTCTCGGAACTGCTGGATAGGGAGTCGACACTGTCGAGTGGTATGCTTGGGATAAATCAGGTTCCCCTCTTCATCCTTCTTGGTGTGCATATGACATGGCAAATCTAGCACATCATTTCCTGCTTGATCTTTCACCTTCTTGGGGATCCAGGGCCCCTTAGGCTTTCCTTTGAATTTTCCTTGGGTCACAACTGCAGCCTCACCAGGACCTGCGGGCTCGGCTTTGCGCTTCTGCTTCCGACTGGAGTTACCTCCTCCGGTGTCCTGGGCGACTGGTTTGCCCTTGCCACTGCGGAGTCGGTTTTCTTCCTTGCCGTTATCGTACCGAGTGGCTATTTCCATCATTCGGGTCAGGGTCATATCTCATGTCCGACCGAATTTCAGGTTAAGCTCTCTGTACTGAACGCCCTCCTTGAAGGCGCAAACTGCTTGGTGTTGAGACACATTTTCCACTGTATGATGCAAAGTGGTCCATCTCTAGATATAATCTCTCAAAGTTTAATTCGGTTTCTGAACACAATGTTGTAATTCTGCCAACCCTGCAGGCCATTTGCAAGTGCCCTCAAATGTCCTGACAAACACTCGGGCCAACTCTTCCCAACTGAATATACTGCCAGGAGCCAACTGATTCAACCAAGCTCTGGTCGAACCTTCCAACATCAGGGGAAGATGTTTCATGGCTACATCATCATTACCACCACCAATCTGCACAGCCACTCGGTAATCTTCCAGCCAAGTGTCATGCTTTGACTCACCGGCGACCTTGCTCACTCCCGTTGCCAACCTGAAGGTGGGAGGGATCTCAGCAGCTCTGATAGCTCTGCTGAAGCATTCAGGTCCGGAGACATGTACTCTGCTGCCAGTCGAACGATCTTTGTCCAGCCCTTCTTTGTGTGCTCAGTTTCTGTCGACCAGACCTTGTACAAGAATTGACATAGCATCAAACCCGGGCTCTCTTGGGTCGACTAGAACCCTCCGCTCATCGCTATACGGGTGCCTATCATCATACTGCCGGGGCGCATATGACCCGCCTCTCGGAGGGGGCATAGGCACTCGACGGCGGTCATCACGGCCGAGTCGATGATCATACTGCTCATGATTCCGACCCAGATACTGCTCCTGGCGGTGCCCACGTCCTTCACGCCGCAGAGGTGATCTTGGGCTATGAGCCGACTGGACTGTATCCACCACCACGGTCCTGCTGTGGATCCTGTTACGAGACTGAGAAACGGCTGTGCTGCCCTCCTGCTGCCCGGAGCAGTGCTCGGATCTGCATCAAGCCTCTACCAGCCTCTGATTGGGACGGCTGAATCGACTCTGCTATACGGGTTGCAGCTGTAAGATTCTGAATCGGAGTGCGGTATACCTGAGGTTCAGGCGGGAACAATTGTCGCCGTCGTTGACTGGACTCGGGGATCTGTCGTCGAGCGCGCTCATCGAGTGAATGCTGAAGGTTCTCCAGCCGTGCGCACTCAGCCAAAGTGGCTTGGCGCGCAGCCTCCAAGGCCCGAGCCTCGGAGGTCTCCCCGATGATGGGAGTGTGGAGTGCCTCCATGTTGCGACGGTGCAGCTCATCCCTCTGCTGCGAAGTGAGGGCTTCAGGACGATATTCCTCGTGAACATGCGATGGATGCCGCCACCATCGCCACTGCCGCTGCGACGGAAACTAGGCGGGCTGCGCAGCGTATCAACCATCAGAACTTCTGCCGCTCGGTCGCTGCTGTCGTACTCGGACATGGTCTCCATGGAGCCAGTCGACAGATCGAATAGCCCGTAGAGAGATTCGTCGGGCTCGATTGCCGCGACTTGAGGGGTGGCCGACTGACGAGCCACCGCATGCTTCACCCACCACTAAAGCCGCGATCGACCAGATCACTTGCGACAACGAGCAGCAGGGAGCGAAGACGCTGCGGGAGCTGACCGATACTGAGTCGACGGCTGTTGCAGAAGGACGCCGTGGATGCACGTGCGAAAGTGAGTCGCCCCGCGGACGAGGAGCGTCTCGACGTCAAGGGGGGCCTCCTGGAGCCAGGCGAAGTCGTCAGCGATGAAAACAAGTGCGCCGAGATGGATCTCACGGTCCTCAGCCAAACCACCGCCGGAAACCATGATGAAGGAGATCGAGAAAATTGTAACCTCACCGGAAGTCGCTAAGACACCTGCCCCACGGTGGGCGCCAACTGTCGTGGGAGTAAGTCTGACAGTAGAATAGGGCGTACGTGGAGGAGGCAAGATCCTAGCTACGATGAGGTTGTGCACGCAAGATTTACGAGTTCAGGCCCTTCGCGGAGGAAGTAATAGCCCTACGTCTCGATGCCCGGAGGCTTGGTCGACTCGATTATGCGTGAAGTTACAGGGGGTGCGAACCCTAATGCCAGTGGAGGGGGTGGCTTATATAGAGTGCGCCAGGACCCCAGCCAGCCCACGTTAGAAAGGGTTCAATGTACATTAAGGTGAGACGTTGCTGGTAATGCCAATAATAAAGAGGTATAAATGATCTTTAAGACTACAGAGTGAACGCCTGACCGTTGCCATCCTGAGTGACGTTAGGACTTCTCTGCTCCGAGTGGTTTCTTGTATTGTCGAATGACTTCATATTGGTCGAATGGAATTGGGACACCTGAGTGAGGTCAAAAGGTCGAGTGTATCGCACTCCTTGATTAACTCAGTCAGTTTTCCTTCTTGTGCTTTGAATATCTTTGAGCGTAGGGCAGTGTCCTTGGGTAGGATGTCTAGGTCAAGCCTATGACCCTACCCTAGGTACATGTCATCGTCAGTGAGTTCCCAATGCATTTATGTGCATAATTCAAATTTGAACTACATGCACATGCTCCAGTGCATATAAATTGGTTGAAAAATCAAATCTTTGTCCTTTGGTGCATGCTTAGGTCCAATGCAAGAAATGGAATGAATTTCAAACACCAGGGTACCGTTGATTGCCGGCAAAATGTTGAGATACTTTATTTTTAAATTCTAGTAAATCCAAAACTTGTCTGAAATTCATGAAACTTGGCATGCTATCATGGAATGGCACCCGACATCCTGTGGTATTTTTTGTGTCCATTTTGAGAGAAGGCACACTCGAATAATAGCCAACAAAGGCATTTTTAAAAAATAGCTGCCACTTTCATATCTCAAACATTTGTATAATTCAAATAATGTGCGTTCCGTTAACCATTCATGTGACGCCACGTGTCTTGATTTTAATGGCTCTTTATCACAAATGTTTTAGATAGAACACCCGTATGCAAAGTGAGAGCAGGATTTGTGCATCTCTTGAGCACCTTGTAACACTGCGATTTGTCAAAATATGAAGCTAAAAATCACTAGCAGTATCTAATTTTTGCAACTAAAATTCAGTAATTAAGCATAGATGGAGGCGAGGAGGCGTGTTCAGCCGGGCGTGCAGCGGGCGGCATAGTACTATTCAATTTGACAGCGGGCGGCGCTGTTCCCGATACGACTTTAATGCAGACAAGGGAGAGGGTAGCGGTTCCCGAAATGTTGAACGACCAATGATGCATCCTCCTTCAATTAGCATCGTGTGAATGCATGAGGGAAGTAATGGGAGGAGGACCGGGAAAAGTGGCAGCACGATGTGAATGCAACGCAGTTTGCACTCATATAAAGGCGCCCCTCCATTCCAATGCATCTACCACATCGTACGCACCTAAGCATTTGCCTAAGCACCTACAATAATAAGCGCAAAAGTGCTCACTCCAGACCCATGGCGGCGATGCGCGCGAGCGGCCAGTGGCTGTGCCAGATGGTCCATGACGCCGGCCTGCGGCATGGCATCATGGATCGTCTCCAGACGTTGTTGGCGACCGGCTGGTGGATGGCCGCCGTCGACACCAGCTACGACTCTCAGTTGGACCAGATGATCGTTCGCACCACCAACAGGTTCACCGTCGTCAAGAAGCTCGCGGACGACATCGCCGTACTCCTCCAGCCCGCGCGCCCGGGCTCCTCATTGCCTGCCACCCTAATCAGCCTCCATGGTCGGAATCTCTTTCAAGCACTGGTGGCTCTGCGACTGCCCGCCGACGCCACGAAGAATGTCCACTTGGAGGTCGCGCTCGCCGTGAGGCACCTCGCCCTGCAAGAAACCGTCGACCTACACATCCATGTGTATGAGCGAATCATGTACATAGGTATCTACAAGGCCAGTGAGGACGCTACGACGTTGGCCTTCTTCAACCGGCTAGAAGCCTTGGATGCCTTTGCTGAGAAGCACCTTGACCTCGCCACAAAAGCCGCCGCTCCTTAGCCCCCGGTCGGTGGCCCGGCCGGCGCACTGAGTTGAGGAGGAGGAGGTCGTACATTGATGGATGCATCTTTCTTATTGCCTCCTATAACCACCACTATGATCGCATCATCGTGGTCTTAATTCTTATTTTGCTATTGCATTCTCGTTCTAGTCAATACAGACATGTGCGATTCCTTTGCTCAATACAGACATGTCTGTTCCAGTCTTATTTTGAATGGCTTGAATGAAGGTCTATCCCGCCGTTAGGCGCCGTGGCGCGCTCTGCTCGCGTCCGTCGGTGCGCTCGGCTTGTGGACAGCTTTTCCTTGTGTGTTCAACTGCTATATGCATATATATATGGTTGCTCGCCGTTGAGGCGACCGCGGAGCGCTCTGCTCGCATCCATCCGCGCGCTCTCTGCCAACGGTTGGGCGTGCGCACGATCATGTCGGGGGGCCCATATGCATGTGGTTGCGCCGCGCCGTTGCCACGCGATGCAGTTACGTGCGGCACGATGGAGTTACACGCTGCAAATTAGAACTGCCATTAGGGCCAGCTGATATTCCTGACCGTCCGGCTTCCCCTTTAATTCCCGCGGCCATTATAACCTTAGTCTCTTCAACCTTTCGATCGCGCCCCACAACACAACAAGCACACCCACAACGACACATAGAGAGGGGATGTCCAGCGGCGCTCCAATGGAGTTCGGCGAGCATAGAGTGGAGACCCACGCGAGGGAGACGGATCTCTCGGTGGTGTACACCATCGACCCGGCCGTGGTGGACGACTACATCAACAGCGTTGAGCAGTTGCTTGCTGGAGACAAGTACAAGGTGGTTAGCATTGACCTCCAGTACACCGCCGGTCGTCCCGACATAGACCAGAAGGTTGCCGTCGCCCAGTTGTGCGTGCGCCATCATGTACTCATCTACCACTACTGCATGGCCACAGAGTCTTGCGACCGTTTCAACAGGTTTGTCAACAACACCGACTACAAGTTCGCCACGGTGAAAACCACCGACGATGTAAAAGCGCTCAGTGTTACGGGCTTGGCCTACAAGAACCTTGTCGAAATCCGTGACCACTACAGGGTGTGGGGCAGCACGAAGAAGGACTCCCTGGTCGAACTCGCCTCGGCCATCATCGACCCCTACTACGAAAAGATGAAGTAGGATGCCTAGAGAACAAGTCACGTATCCTGGCACAGGGCCTGGATGCGGCAACTAGATGAACCTCACCTCAGGTTCACGGCCAAGAGCATGTACACATGCTACGAGATGCACAGGCGGATCGTTGACATGAGGAAGTGCCTCGTTACCCAAATCGACGAGCCCATATCGAGCCACAAGCAGAGCAAGCATCACAAGAAGTAGATGATGATCAGATGATCATTTATGCTAGTTAATCACGCATGTAATATATAGTTTACTTTATTGGTGTGTGGAAATGTCATGTGTGTAGTAGCCACCTATGTAATTATGCATGTAATAGTTTACTTTGGTGTGTGCAAATGCCATGGTTGTAGTAGCCACCTATGTAAGTGGATGTTTAATTTGGTTATGCAAGCATGTCCTTATAAGTGTGTGTGTGTATATATATATATGTTGTTGTTCTGTATGCAATCCCATCGCACAACACACACGTCTTATTAGCAGGAACCATCTGTGTTATTATCGGTCTTCACACACATTTCTGATTACATACCTGTTTGCCGCGTATCACACACATCTTGTTAAGTTGAACTGTTTCTGTTCTCATGTCTCAACGCAAACAGTTCATTCGAGTGAACCGCATGCCGTATATCGCACACACCTTCATCTGGCTGACCGTTTCTTTTGTGTTGCCTAATCACAAATAGTTCATCCGAGTGAACCGTATGCTGTATATCGCACACACACCTCCATTTGGCTGCCCGTTTCTTTTGTTCCTCCTCATCGCAAATAGTTAATTGAACTGAACCGTATGCCCTGCATCGCACACGCATCTAAAATCTGAACCGTGTTTGATGGCTTCGCCATCGCAAACATTTTGCACCTTTTTTGATAGTTTTTTACACCACCGTTCGCGATTATGACATCGCACACTGTTTCGTCGAAGGGTCTCTGATCGTAGTGTCGCGTTAGCAGCATCCTGCAGTAGTGTCATGTCATTTGTATCAACCCCCTTTGCTATCTCTCTCAAACCTAGCAATGCACCATCACCTTCTTCTTCCTCTTCTTTTACTTCTTTATGCATGTGAGTTCTTCCCAGCCCCCATTAATGTTCATTCTTTTCCGGATTCTAGTGCACCATGCCTACACCCTCTCTGTCAATTTTCAGCTCATTTGAAGATGTTTTGGTTGGGTTCAAAAATGGCTCAAGTTTGAATTTTATTCAAACTTGCATTATTTTTCTACCTCTAAAAATGTCCAAACCATTTTATTCCAATTGTGCATAAATCCAGGATCTTAAATATATTTCTGTCTCATCCTACTTCCTTCCTCTTCTCCCTGTGCATTTCTGTTATTTTTATTCTGTCTGAAGGATAAAAAAAAGAATGAGCAGAGAAAGGAAGAGCATCCCAGCAGAGCCGACCCAGCAGCAGACCCCGCAGCCCACTGAAGCCACTTACCTGTTCACTTTCAGCCCACCAAGCCCACCAGCACCAGCTCCCCTGTTCTTCTTCTCTTTTCTTGTATGGCAGCCCATCCAAGACCTTCACGTCGGCAGCCGGCTTCATTTGACGGCCGGGACAACCTACCTACCTCCTATAAGCCTGCCCCGGTGCCCTAGTCCTCCTCCTCCCTCCATTTACCCCTCTCACGCCCCTGCCGCCGCTAGGTAAGGATCCCGCGCCGCTTCCTCCACCCCGCACCATGGCCGAGGAAAGCCCAAGCTCTTCTTCGGCCTGAACCTCGCCGTAGCCGCCTCCTTCTTCCACGGGAGCATCGCGGATGGCTTCCACTTCTTCCATGGCTTTGCACGCGACCACACGGACCCGAAGCTTCTTTCCCTTCGTCGTCTTCGCTCTCTGCTTCCCGGAGCCGCGGCGCGCCGGAGATCAGCAGCTCGCCGTCGCCCACGTCGACGTCGTCGTCTTCTTCCTCTTCATCGCCACGGGATGCCAAGTTCCTAATCTCCGCGGACACGATCACCTCGGCCATCAGCGCCTCCTCGCGCGTCTGTCGTTGCGCTTCCGGCTTCGTCTTCTTGTCCTACGGGACCTCGGTGAGCCCCCGCTCCTCCGCATGTCCTTACTCGCTTCGATTCCATCCCGTAGGCGCGGATCTGTTCATGTCGGTTTGTGTCCGCTGCACGCCCATGCCCGCGCTTGCGCTGCCTCGTGTGCCCCTGCCGCACTTGCTCGCCGACGCCCGAGACGAGCATGGCCTCGTGCTCGAGCTAATCTTCCGCAGCTGCTCCGTGTGCACACACACACACACCTGAGCCCCTCCAGCACGCTGCAGCCCCCGCAGGTCAATTCCCGCGCTCGCGCAGTGCTGCGCCCGCGTCTTCGCATCACCCAGCACAGCCAGCGCCTCGCCGTGCTTCGCCGCCATGGCCGCAAACTCCTGCCCGCGTATGCCCCCGCCGTTGCTCTGCCTCCCGAGCGCGTGCTGTAGCCCAAGCCCCTGTTTCCGCACGCCCGCCGCCTTTTCCTAGCCGCAGTCGTCGCTGCGTTCGCTCACTGGCTTCACCTCCAATCACCGTGCTTCCATGGCTAAGCCTGGAGTGTTTCGTGCCTGGTTCTTGTATGTTAGGATGCTCTCTTTATCAACAACACATTTCTAGCCCAGCTGGTCAGCCCGCACGCACACATATAAAAGGTCCATGGTTCAACTCCCATCCGCCCCAGTTTTTTTGCTTGGAATTTTACAACTTGCTGTGACACTGACATCTAGGTCCCACAACCCCCTGTTGACCGGTCAGGTTGACCTGTTGACCCGACATTCGGACCCACTTGTCATCCTCTCTGTCCACACGCACACATACTCCTGCCACCTCAGCACCCCGGGCCCACTTGTCATTGACAGTAGCTGGCCCAGCCCATGTCTCTTTTGTTTTCCTTTTGTTTTTCATATTCATATAATGCCATTGTTTTGTTTTGGTAATAACTAAATATGCATACATCCAACTTAAACAAACTATATATGTAACATGCTTAGAGTTTTATCTAGTTTCATAATTTGCAACTTTCATCCATGTTTAAAATATTTAAAATTGTTGTTTGATTAAATTTGCATAAATGACATGCTAAATGTTTTATTTCATAACTAAATAACCGTAGCTCCATTTTTAATAAACTTTATATGTAAATGGGGTGAAAAAATGCATAGTTTAACATGGTGGCATTACTTTGCATGTTTAACAACTCTAAAATATGATTTAGGGCAGAACAGTACCATATCCAAAATATGAACATGGGGATTTTCCGGATTTGTTGTTTGTTGTTTTCGGCCCCATTTAAATTGCTTAGATAGTGTAGTTTTATCATGCTTCACCTCTTGCCATGTTTAACAACATTTAATATTGTTGGGTGCATAAACGAGAGCGAACTAAATCATATTGAGCTCCACTTAATTGGTAGTATTGTTTGTTGCACTTTGCCATGCCATGCTTCATTAAACCGGACATGCATCATACTTGGTTGTGCATCATGCCATGTTTATTCTTGTTTGTTTACTATGTTGTTGCTTCTTTCCGGTTGTGCTTCATCTCGATAGTTCCGGTAATGTTGCGATTGTGAGGACCCGTTCGACTACGCCCGTTCGTCTACTTCATGGACTCGATCTTCTTCCTAGCGGGATTTCAAGCAAGATGACCGTCACCCTGGATCTCACTACTATCTTTGCTTTGCTAGTTGTCTCGATGCTATCGCTATGTCGCGCTACGTACCACTTGTCTATCAAGCCTCCCAAATTGCCATGATAAGCCTCTAACCTTTTCCACCATCTCAGCAAACCGTTGTTTGGCTATGTTACCGCTTTGCTCAGCCCTTCTTATAGCGTTGCTAGTTGCTGGTGCAGTTGCAGGTTGTTCCATGTTGGGACATGGATATCTTGGGATATCACAATATCTCTTATTTAATTAATGTATCTATATACTTGGTAAAGGGTGGAAGGCTCGGCCTTTTGCCTGGTGTTTTTTTCCACTCTTGCCGCCTTAGTTTCCGTCATACCGGTGTTATGTTCCTTGATTTTGCGTCCCTAACACGGTGAGGGCTTATGAGCCCCTCTTGACAGTTCGCTTTGAATAAAACTCTTCCAGCAAGGCCCAACATTGGTTTTACCATTTGCTCAACATAATAACTAAACATGATATTAAATTTGACGCATAGGGAGTTAGCGCTACCCGAGGAGTATCTCAACCTAATACAGGGGGAGCCAGTGATGATGGTGTTGGTCCCAAACAGAGCCACTTGCGGTGCCACCCTTCACCCGGGGTTTTCGGTTGCCGTACGTACTGCTCATCCGGACGTGGCCTGAGACGAGATACGCGCGGCTACTATCAGGGTGTCGGCACGCCGGGAGGTCTTGCTAGATTACTTTTACCATTGTTGAAATGTCTTGTACACCGGGATTCCGAGTCTGATCGGAGGGTTCCGAGATGGAGGATTGTCTCCGCGGATCATGAGCTTGTCATGGGCTAAGTTGGGACACCCCTGCAGGGTTTAAACTTTCGAGAGCCGTGCCCGCGGTTATGTGGCAGATGGGAATTTGTTAATATCCGGTTGTAGAGGACTTGAACTAAACTCAATTAAAATACACCAACCGCGTGCGTAATCGTGACTGTCTCTTTTCGGGTGCGTTCGAGAAGAGAACACGGTTGGGTTATGTTTGAACGTAAGTAGTTCAGGATCACTTCTTGATCATTACTAGTTTGCGACCGGTTGCGTAGTTGCTCATCTTACTCTTGTACTCGTAAGTTAGCCACCATACATTACTTAGCCGCTTGCTGTAACCTCACCACTTATCCATTCCATACCCATTAAGCTTTGCTAGTCTTGATACCCATGGTAATGGGATTGCTGAGTCCTCGTGGCTCACAGATTACTACAACAATAGTTGCAGGTACAGGTTATGCGATGATCATGACGGAGAGCGATGTTTGCTTGTTTGGGAGTTCTTCTTCTTCTTGTCGTTTGAGTTTCTGTTTGTGTTTCATCCGTAGTCGGATGTTGTTCTCATTTATGAAGTTTGATGTGTTCTTGAGGCATTTGTATGCCTTTGTATGTATCCGAAGCTATTATGTAATGGTACGATGTAATGATATCCACCTTGCAAAAGCGTTTCAATATGCGGCTCTATCCTTGGTGGGACCTTCGAGTTCCTCTCGGATAGGATCACATATTGGGCGTGACAGAGGGGGTGTGGACGGAGCGACCCCCTCGCCCGCCCTTTGCGGAGCGTGACCGTCGAGGCGCTCCTGATGCTATTCTCCTCCGATATCTCCTCCCCCGTGTCGGCCGCGGGGGAGGTGGTGATGGTGCCACCTGCTCCAACCACGTCCCCAGCAGTGTTCATGTCCTCGCTTGCCTCCGCATCCCCCGCGGCATTAGAGGCCGCGGGCGGCGGAGCCTTCGAGGTGGATGGATGGGCCGAAGTACCAGACTTCTTCTTCTTGGGCGCCATGCTCGACGACATCGTCGAAGATGAAGATGGTGATGAAGATGACGCGCTGCGCACGCTTTCGGGTTCGCGCAAGCAATCCCCCTACCTGGCACGCCAAAGATGTCGCGGGATATCCGCGGCCACCTATCGGACCGGGAGGCCCCTTGCTGGTTTGGCAGGGTGACGTCGCGTTGCACAAAGAGCAGACCAGCGCACGGCAGCACAGCAGAGAGCACACAAGCAATTTACCCAGGTTTGGGCCGCCGCGAGGCGTAAAACCCTACTCCTGCTTTGGTGGATTGATGGTGGAATGGAGGTGGTGAAGCATAGTACACTTTCCTGGCAAGGGTTGCCTTAGGGCAGTAGCGACTACGCGCGTATGGGGGTGTGGGTTCATTAACTTTCCCCCCTTCGTACGGGTGCCATGGGCCTCCTTTTATAGATCAAGGGGTCACCACAATGGCAAAGTAGTCATTATGCACTGATATGATAGCAAACAGTGCTATCATACCTAACTCTGCGGGCTGACAGGGCGCATTAAATGCACCGCTTAGTGTCACATCACTGGTTGCCCGGCAAGGCTTGCCGGGCTATTTTGCCAGCTTCGTGCCTGTTCTCTTGACACGTCACAGGACGGGTGTCATCTGTGGGTTTCTTCTGTAGGAAATGGCTGCTATGTGGCGAATGGCTGCCACTTAATCACCTTGCGGCTTGACACCGCATTGATCGACGACGTTGGTCGTGGCTGAGTGGTTGGTGAGGTGGTTTTGCCTCCGCTAGCCCCGGCAGGCCCTGCCGGGGCGCCTCAGGCGCCTGCTTCTGGAGGTGGCCTGGCCCCTTGCCGGGCTCGCCTGCCCGGCAAGGGAGGCCCTTCTCTTGTCGATACTCTGCTTCTCCACCTTGATCTTGGTCTCTCTGGGCTGCATGCTGGTTCTTCAAATCTCTTGGTTCTTTGATCTCTGACTTGGGTTGGTGCTTCAATCTTGCTCTTGTGCCTGTGCACAGTCTGGGCAATAGACTCAGGGTTTGTTGCACCGACAACATGCCATGTGATCAAGACGCAGGGCCGGAGGGGTGGCTCACAAGATGGGCCAGCTTAAAGGCCCAAGGCCAGAAGACGGCATGTGGCCTGGAGGTGTAAGCCGCCTGATCATGACTTGTCATAGAAGGCAAGGTGACTTAGAGTTAGGATCGGTCATGGAACATGACCCGACCTGGACTCTTGTAAGCCGGCAGCCTCGACTTGTATATAAAGGCGAGTCCCCGACATAGAATAGGGCAAGTTACAATCAATCGTGAGCTAGGTCAAGCGAATCCGCTCCCTTGTAATCGATACTCAAGCAATAATCAACAAGAGCAGGAGTAGGCTTTGACCTCCACCATGAGGGGCCGAACTTGGGTAAACTCATATCTCTCATCCCGCTCAACCCCGACAAGTTAATCACCGTAGCGATGGCCTCGCACCTAAGTCCTTTCACTAGGCACTAGTGGAGAAAAGCCTAACTATGGCATGCCAAAAACAGCCTTGCTGTCGTAGACACATGAAGCCACTAATATGGCACCATTGCTAAAAGGTAGTGGTGGCGTTGGAGGACACGTCAGCAGGATCCTACATCATGCTGGCGTATCACCGGTCCAGCGCCAACACTAAGTTCATCATAACTTTGGCATGCCTACTCGTCCAACGCCAACAAATGGTTTTTCTGGTAATAATTTTTTTACTCACCAACACTAGCTACTTACTTAATAGATACTACTAAACACAATATAGTCATCAACACTAGGTAATTACTTAATAGATAATCATTACAGAAGAGGCTCATGAACTCAACAAGTTGATATTAAACTTCACAAAAGTTCACTCAAGTACTCTAGTTACTCGATCATCATCAACTAATAAGATGAACTAGCTAGCTACTTAAAAAACTAATCTTCATCAAGGAGTATGCCCAGCTGGAGAAGCTTCTTTCTGTCTGCCTCTCCTTCTCTTCTGAAATGATCCTCTCAACCCTGAGGCGTCTCCTCTCCTCCTTCAGTTTATCCCGATCCTCGACGAGCTTATCCCTCTCGTCCCTAAGCTGATTAGTCTCCTGAACGAGCCGAACAACATCCTTGCCTAGCTCTTTAATCTCCCCATTTAGATTGTCATTTGCCCCTTGCACACTCTTGATGACATACTCAAAAGTGTCTAAGAATTCATTGTTGGCCATGTCCACATCGCACACCGACTCGTTGTTGCCTCCAGAATTGGCCATGACCTACAAACACATGTATACGATCAAGATAATATGCAATGTAAAGTAGTTCATGTGTTGGAAAGACATGATTTGTAAGGTTTCATTATCAAATACATGGTGTGAGTTGTATCAAAACAAAATCAGATACTTTTATAGTGAATAGTGCATGTGTTGGAAAAACATGATTTTGTTAATTAAGTAGAATAGATAAAATTATGAATCTGTTTGATAAATAAGATATAGCAAACCGACTTCTATACGCACATACTATCATATATAAGAATAACTTCTGTATGCAAAGCTATTTGATTTACATATACCAGTCAACCTATACAGAAATGTGGAAAGAGAACTAAAATCATAACTTTGAAGAATATAGATAGGGAAGTCTGGTGTCGATTGCCAGCATCGGATAAGTATTAAATTTGGATGAATCAAATACTGTATGAATGTATAAGAGTCCCATAAAAGACTGACCCTACAACAACAAATTGCCCTGCTTTTTAAACATAACACATTCTATAAATTTGTACTCTTTATATACATACATACATATATATGTATACACACACACACACACACACACACAGTATATCAATTTCTACTAAACTAGCTCAGATCTGCCAACGGAGGGGAGACACACAAGTAAATATGCATTATAAATATCAGATTCTACACAATAGCAATCAGACGATTATCACTACAATTTCTACACAAGGGAATCCATGCAACTAACTTTGGAATCTACATGACATGAAGCAAATCCCAATGGATCCCGACCATGTGGCGTGTCCGCGAACGGAGGAGTAGTGGATCTAACCTTGGTGCCGGTGAGGGGCGGCGATGGGGCAGCGGCGGCGGCTGCTGCTTTGGTCCAGGGGCAGTTGTGTCTATGACTGAGTGGGGTGGGGCGTGAAATGAGAGACAGCGGTGACTTAGGTCTTTTACTAAGTTGACCTAGATAGGTTATTGCTGGCATTGGATAAAATGGCAATGCCATAGCTAATCACAGGCCAAATAAAAAAAGACTAAGATTAATGAAAGACTTGACAAAATAAAAGATTCAAAATTTGAACTGGTGGTAAAGAAATAAAATGATAAAAATTGTAAACATAATGATGAAAAAAGCATAATATAAAATTTTAATTTTTTGTGACTAGTATAATAATTAAATACTTAAAACACTTGATCAAATGGAAAAAGTGTTTCTGGCGTGCAAAGAAAAAGAGCACCAGCACTAACAAATTAACTATGGCGTGCAAAGAAAACCAACATCACAAGTGCTTTCGAAACGGTGAGTGCATATGGGCCAATATATTTGTGGCATTTCCAAAAAAAGCAACGCCAGCACTAAGCTTGTAAAGCTGATGTGCTGATTTGGCATACGCCAGCACTATTTGAAAATAATAGTGCTGGCGTGGATAGAAAATGGTGCGCCACCAACGAAAGTTGTGGCTAGCACTTTTACCACTAGTGAGGGCATCTGCCATGACAAAACCACGATAGTTGGCGCCCACCATGGGGCTAACGCACGGTGGTTTCGAGTTCTTTTAGGGCTCTTTCCCAGGGATCTAGGGATAAGCCGTTGGCAGGATGACTAAGAGTCACCACGGCAAGCTCTACATCGACGACACTGGCTAGGGCCCCGAGGCTGACTCAATCGAGTACGGGTACCGGGTCCCCTTCGGTGGAATCCACGTCTTCATCGGCAAGATCGGCGGATCTAAACCTGACCCGGACATCTGCACCGACATCATCGAGCTGGCTCGGCGCACGCAACCCGCTCGGGTCCAAGCCGGGCGGAGGCACACTTTTGTAGGCTTCACGCAAGGTGTAGAACTTGCGGAAAATTGCGCATCTAAAGGAGAGACTCTCATCTACTCAGGTGATGAGTCCTCGACCGGAGATATGGAGTCAATCTACCAGCTTCAAGACAGCAGGCTTGGGGGCTGTTCCGATGGCAACAGTATTCTGGACCCCTACGAGCCGCTAAGCCGAGCCGCCATCTTCATGGCAGGCATAGCGCCGGCTCTTAACAACACAGCGGCTGGAGCGATAACGGCAACTGATCCCTCAGGATCTGGGTTAGCCAGGTCTCCAGTTCAAGTCTTATCTATGGCTGCTTTGACAACCTTAATGGGGACGGAGGTCACGACAGAAAACCAAGTGGAGCGTAATGAAGAGATCGCGAAGCTTAGGGAGCAGATGACCAAGGCCCAGGAAGATATCAATGCTGAGAATGCTCGGATGGCAACAGTGCAGGCTCAAGACAATGCTGGGGGGGGGGGGGGGGGGGGGGGGGGGGGGGGGGGGGGGGGGGGGGGGGGGGGGGGGGGGGGGGGGGGGGGGGGGGGGGGGGGGGGGGGGGGGGGGGGGGGGGGGGGGGGGGGGGGGGGGGGGGGGGGGGGGGGGGGGGGGGGGGGGGGGGGGGGGGGGGGGGGGGGGGGGGGGGGGGGGGGGGGGGGGGGGGGGGGGGGGGGGGGGGGGGGGGGGGGGGGGGGGGGGGGGGGGGGGGGGGGGGGGGGGGGGGGGGGGGGGGGGGGGGGGGGGGGGGGGGGGGGGGGGGGGGGGGGGGGGGGGGGGGGGGGGGGGGGGGGGGGGGGGGGGGGGGGGGGGGGGGGGGGGGGGGGGGGGGGGGGGGGGGGGGGGGGGGGGGGGGGGGGGGGGGGGGGGGGGGGGGGGGGGGGGGGGGGGGGGAAAGCAGGAGAAGTATTGATACAGTCATGATCATGTGCATTCAACTCCCCTCCGGAGCCGTAGTTACAACCAGCATGTTGAGTCGCCCGCGGTCTCTAGCAGTGAGCAACGCCGCAACCCACCCCAGGTTAACCCGCCCCTTAATCTGAGGACAACACTCAAGTGATTGTAGACGCTTCAAGAGTGCTGACCCACAAGTATAGGGGATCAATCGTAGTCCTTTCGGTAAGTAAGAGTGTCGAACCCAACGAGGAGCAGAAGGAAATGATAAGCGGTTTTCAGCAAGGTATTCTCTGCAAGCACTGAAATTATCGGTAACAGATAGTTTCGTGATAAGGTAATTTGTAACGGGTAACAAGTAATGAAAGTAAACAAGGTGCAGCAAGATGGCCCAATCCTTTTTGTAGCAAAGGACAAGCCTGGACAAACTCTTATATAGAGAAAAGCGCTCCCGAGGACACATGGGAATTATCGTCAAGCTAGTTTTCATCACGCTCATATGATTCGCGTTCGTTACTTTGATAATTGGGTATGTGGGTGGACCGGTGCTTGGGTGCTGTCCTTTCTTGGACAAGCATCCCACTTATGATTAACCCCTATTGCACGCATCCGCAACTACAAAGAAGTATTAAGGTAAACCTAACCATAGCATGAAACAGGGGGGGGGGGGGGGGGGGGGGGGGGGGGGGGGGGGGGGGGGGGGGGGGGGGGGGGGGGGGGGGGGGGGGGGGGGGGGGGGGGGGGGGGGGGGGGGGGGGGGGGGGGGGGGGGGGGGGGGGGGGGGGGGGGGGGGGGGGGGGGGGGGGGGGGGGGGGGGGGGGGGGGGGGGGGGGGGGGGGGGGGGGGGGGGGGGGGGGGGGGGGGGGGGGGGGGGGGGGGGGGGGGGGGGGGGGGGGGGGGGGGGGGGGGGGGGGGGGGGGGGGGGGGGGGGGGGGGGGGGGGGGGGGGGGGGGGGGGGGGGGGGGGGGGGGGGGGGGGGGGGGGGTATGATCTTCCACCAAATAAACCAACTAGCATCAACTACAAGGAGTAATCAACGCTACTAGCAACCCACAGGTACCAATCTGAGGCTTTGGGACAAAGATTGGATACAAGAGATGAACTAGGGTTTGAGAGGAGATGGTGCTGGTGAAGATATTGATGGAGATTGACCCCCTCCTGATGAGAGGATAGTTGGTGATGACGATGGCGATGATTTCCCCCTCCCGGAGGGAAGTTTCCCTGGCAAAACAGCTCTGCCGGAGCCCTAGATTTGGTTCCGCCAAGGTTCCGCCTCGTGGCAGCGGAGTTTCTTCCCGAAAGCTTGCTTATGATTTTTTCCAGGGTAAAAGACTTCATATAGTAGAAGATGGGCACCGGAGGCCTGCCAGGGGGCCCACGAGGCAGGGGGGCGCGCCCAGGGGGGTAGGGCGCGCCCCCACCCTCGGTATTTTTTATTAAATCCAAAAATGACTTCCGTGAAGTTTTAGGACTTTTGGAGCTGTGCAGAATAGGTCTCTAATATTTTCTCCTTTTCCAGCCAAGAATTCCAGCTGCCGGCATTCTCCCTCTTCATGTAAACCTTGTAAAATAAGAGAGAATAGGCATAAGTATTGTGACATAACGTGTAATAACAGCCCATAATGCGATAAATATCGATATAAAAGCATGATGCAAAATGGACGTATCAACTCCCCCAAGCTTAGACCTCGCTTGTCCTCAAGCGGAAGCTGATATCGAAAAATATGTCCACATGTTTAGAGATAGAGGTGTCGATAAAATAAAATACGGACATGAGGGCATCATGATCATTCTTATAACAGCAACATATATGGATATTGTCATATGATTTCTTATGCTCAAGTAATAATCTGTTCACAATGCAAAGTATGAATCAGAAACTTCATTGAGAACCAACAAACTATAATCTCAGTCATTGAAGCAATTGCAATTTATTATAACATCGGAAAGAGTCAATATAAGAGCTTTTCAGCAAGTCCACATACTCAACTATCATTTAGTCTTTCACAATTGCTAACACTCACGCAATACTTATAGGTATGGAGTTTTAATCGGACACAGAGAAAGATAGGGGCTTATAGTGTTGCCTCCCAACCTTTTACCTCAAGGGTAATGTCAACAATAATAATTCATGCTAACTTACATCCAATTGGATATATATATCAGGATCTTTCCAACACAAGGTGCTTGCCAAAGGATAAAATGTAAAAAGGAAAGGTGAAGATCACCATGACTCTTGTGTAAGGAATAAGACAAAAGTGAAAGATGGGCCCTTCGCAGAGGGAAGCAAAGGTTGTCATGTGGTTTTATGGTTGGATGCATAAAATCTTAATGCAAAAGAACGTCACTTTATATTGCCATTTGTGATATGGACCTTTATTATGCAGTCCGTCGCTTTTATTGCTTCCATATCACAAGATCGTATAAAGTTTATTTTCTCCACGCTAATAAATCATACATATTTAGAGAGCAATTTTTATTGCATGCAACATGACAACTTACTTGAAGGATCTTACTCAATCCATAGGTAGATATGGTGGACTCTCATGGCAAAACAGGGTTTAAGGATATTTGGAAGCACAAGTAGTATCTCTACTTGGTGCAAAGAATTTGGCTAACATGAGGGAGAAAGGCAAGCTCAACATGTTGGATGATCCATGACAATATACTTTATTTCGGATATAAGAAAACATAACCCATTATGTTGTCTTCCTTGTCCAACATCAACTCTTTAGCATGTCATATTTTAATGAGTGCTCACAATCATAAAAGATGTCCAAGATAGTATATTTATATGTGAAAACTTCTCTTTCTTTATTACTTCCTATTAATTGCAACGATGACCAAAACTATGTTTGTGAACTCTCAACAACTTTTATTCATCATACTCTTTATATGTGAAGTCATTACTCTCCATAAGATCGATATGATCTCTTTTATTTCTTTTTATTCTTTCTCTTTCTTTTTATTCCCTCATGATCATAGCAAAATAATCAAGCCCTTGACTCAACACTAATCTTTATTATAAATAGCTCTCGGACTCGATTACATAGAAGGATCATAAAGCAAAACTCAAAAGTAAATCGTACTAAAACTTTATTCTACTAGATCAAGATATTACCAAAAGGATCGAACTAAGAAATACGGTAAAGATAGGAGTGTGATGGTGATACGATACCGGGGCACCTCCCCCAAGCTTGGCAGTTGCCAAGGGGAGTGCCCATACCCATGTGATTATGTCTCCTTCCTCGGAAGTGGTGGTGATGGGGTTGTTGATGAAGTAGGCTTGTCGTCCATTTTCCAAGGCATAGGCTCACCATCATAGAAGGATGACCGAGTCTCCGGGATCCTTAAATCTGCAGCCAAACTCATCTTCTTGAATCTATATTCATACTCACAGGGTTTTGCAGGTCATAGATCTGGGATTGGAGGTGCTCGATTTTCTCGTGAAGCTTGAAGATGGCCTCCCCAATGTCCTCGGCGTCCAGCTTGTGGTTGTTGGTGAACTCCGTGATCATTATGTGATTGGAGTCGAGTCCACGCTCCACCATCTCCTGACACTTGAAAACTTGTGCTCTATTGCCTCGAGCCTTATCTCCATGCTTCCGGTCCTCCTTGGTCCCTCAACATCACGGATGTGCAGCAACCCCTCACGCATCTCAATGGTTTGAGGATGTTGCAGCACTTCCGTGAGGTAGGGGTTGATGACCTTCTCGAAGAACTTGTCCTTGGGGGCACTTGGAGATGTTATGGTGATCTAGATCTGTCAGAAAAACAGCTCGAAATAAGAACAGAGGATAATTGCGTGATACGGTGGTCAAAACATCCAGGAGATTATATAATGAATTTTTACCGACCAAAAGAAGTATCGTGCAAGAAAACGGAGTCCGGAGGGCACACGAGGTGCCCACGAGGCAGGGGCGCGCCCAGGGGGGTAGGGCGTGCCCTCCACCCCCGTGGACGCCTCGTGTCCTTCCCGGACTACTTCTTATTTTACTTTTTTCTTAAATATTCCAAAACGGAGAAAAATTGCCATTAGAACTCTTTTGGAGTCGGCTTACTTACCGTACCACATACCTATTCCTTTTTGGAGTCTGAAACATTCTGGAAAGTGTCCCTTATGTATTCCTCCGGGGTTACGGTTTCAATAACATTGGTTTCAACATTTATAGGATTACCTGAGATATAATGTTTGATTCTTTGACCGTTCACCACCTTTGGATTTGTGCCTTCGAAGTTGTTGATTTTTATGGCACCAGAATGATAGACCTCCTCGATAACGTAAGGACCTTTCCATTTAGAGAGAAGTTTTCCTGCAAAAAATCTTAAACGAGAGTTGAATTGCAACACATAATCACCTACATTGGACTCACGCTTTTGTATCCTTTTGTCATGCCATCTTTTAACTTTTTCTTTAAACAGTTTGGCATTCTCATAGGCCTGGGTTCTCCATTCATCAAGTGAGCTAATGTCAAATAGTCTCTTTTCATCGGCAAGTTTAAAATCATAGTTGAGCTCTTTAATGGCCCAATATGCCTTATGTTCTAATTCGAGAGGTAAGTGACATGCTTTTCCATAAACCATTTTATACGGAGACATACCCATAGGATTTTTGTATGCAGTTCTATAGGCCCATAATGCATCATCAAGTTTCTTGGACCAATTCTTTCTAGATCTATTAACAGTCTTTTGCAAAATTAATTTGAGCTCTCTATTACTCAATTCTACTTGACCACTAGACTGCGGGTGATATGGAGATGCAATTCTATGATTAACATCATACTTAGCAAGCATCTTACGAAAAGCACCATGAATAAAATGTGAACCACCATCAGTCATTAAATATCTAGGGACTCCAAACCTCAGAAAAATAACTTCCTTAAGAATCTTAATAGAGGTGTTATGATCAGCACTACTAGTTGGAATAGCTTCTACCC
>JAAAWM010009856.1:0-29586 GCA_036873465.1 Thinopyrum obtusiflorum
TGGCCCGCAGTGCGAAGCCGCCGAACACAAAGATCTAGCCGGGGAGGCAAACCTCCCCCAGGGCAGCATTATTGTATATGACTGGTGGAGCCATCGAACCTTCTGATGATGACGCAGAGGAACTCTCAATAAAAGCACCAATGTCAGTGTCAAAACCGGCGGATCTCGGGTAGGGGGTCCCGAACTATGCGTCTAGGGTCGATGGTAACAGGAGACGGGGGACACGATGTTTACTCAGGTTCGGGACCTCTTGATGGACGTAATACCCTACTTCCTGCTTGATTGATCTTGATGAATATGAGGATTACAAGAGTTGATCTACCATGAGATCGAAATGGCTAAACCCTAGATGTCTAGCCTGTATAATTGTGATTATGATTGCCTCTACGGACTAAACCCTCCGGTTTATATAGACACCGGAGGGGCCTAGGGTTGTATAGAGTCAGTTTACAAAGGAAGGAATCTACATATCCGAACGCCAAGCTTGCCATCCATGCAAAGGAGAGTCCCATTCGGACACGGGAAGAAGTCCTCTGTCTTGTATCTTCATAGCCCATTAGTCCGGCCCATGTTACATAGTCCGGACGCCCGAGGACGGGGGGGGGGGGGGGGGGGGGGGGGGGGGGGGGGGGGGGGGGGGGGGGGGGGGGGGGGGGGGGGGGGGGGGGGGGGGGGGGGGGGGGGGGGGGGGGGGGGGGGGGGGGGGGGGGGGGGGGGGGGGGGGGGGGGGGGGGGGGGGGGGGGGGGGGGGGGGGGGGGGGGGGGGGGGGGGGGGGGGGGGGGGGGGGGGGGGGGGGGGGGGGGGGGGGGGGGGGGGGGGGGGGGGGGGGGGGGGGGGGGGGGGGGGGGGGGGGGGGGGGGGGGGGGGGGGGGGGGGGGGGGGGGGGGGGGGGGGGGGGGGGGGGGGGGGGGGGGGGGGGGGGGGGGGGGGGGGGGGGGGGGGGGGGGGGGGGGGGGGGGGGGGGGGGGGGGGGGGGGGGGGGGGGGGGGGGGGGGGGGGGGGGGGGGGGGGGGGGGGGGGGGGGGGGGGGGGGGGGGGGGGGGGGGGGGGGGGGGGGGGGGGGGGGGGGGGGGGGGGGGGGGGGGGGGGGGGGGGGGGGGGGGGGGGGGGGGGGGGGGGGGGGGGGGGGGGGGGGGGGGGGGGGGGGGGGGGGGGGGGGGGGGGGGGGGGGGGGGGGGGGGGGGGGGGGGGGGGGGGGGGGGGGGGGGGGGGGGGGGGGGGGGGGGGGGGGGGGGGGGGGGGGGGGGGGGGGGGGGGGGGGGGGGGGGGGGGGGGGGGGGGGGGGGGGGGGGGGGGGGGGGGGGGGGGGGGGGGGGGGGGGGGGGGGGGGGGGGGGGGGGGGGGGGGGGGGGGGGGGGGGGGGGGGGGGGGGGGGGGGGGGGGGGGGGGGGGGGGGGGGGGGGGGGGGGGGGGGGGGGGGGGGGGGGGGGGGGGGGGGGGGGGGGGGGGGGGGGGGGGGGGGGGGGGGGGGGGGGGGGGGGGGGGGGGGGGGGGGGGGGGGGGGGGGGGGGGGGGGGGGGGGGGGGGGGGGGGGGGGGGGGGGGGGGGGGGGGGGGGGGGGGGGGGGGGGGGG
Organism: Thinopyrum obtusiflorum; assembly: GCA_036873465.1. Lineage (NCBI taxonomy): Eukaryota > Viridiplantae > Streptophyta > Magnoliopsida > Poales > Poaceae > Thinopyrum > Thinopyrum obtusiflorum. Next base: position 1,575 of record JAAAWM010009856.1, read on the forward strand.
GGGGGGGGGGGGGGGGGGGGGGGGGGGGGGGGGGGGGGGGGGGGGGGGGGGGGGGGGGGGGGGGGGGGGGGGGGGGGGGGGGGGGGGGGGGGGGGGGGGGGGGGGGGGGGGGGGGGGGGGGGGGGGGGGGGGGGGGGGGGGGGGGGGGGGGGGGGGGGGGGGGGGGGGGGGGGGGGGGGGGGGGGGGGGGGGGGGGGGGGGGGGGGGGGGGGGGGGGGGGGGGGGGGGGGGGGGGGGGGGGGGGGGGGGGGGGGGGGGGGGGGGGGGGGGGGGGGGGGGGGGGGGGGGGGGGGGGGGGGGGGGGGGGGGGGGGGGGGGGGGGGGGGGGGGGGGGGGGGGGGGGGGGGGGGGGGGGGGGGGGGGGGGGGGGGGGGGGGGGGGGGGGGGGGGGGGGGGGGGGGGGGGGGGGGGGGGGGGGGGGGGGGGGGGGGGGGGGGGGGGGGGGGGGGGGGGGGGGGGGGGGGGGGGGGGGGGGGGGGGGGGGGGGGGGGGGGGGGGGGGGGGGGGGGGGGGGGGGGGGGGGGGGGGGGGGGGGGGGGGGGGGGGGGGGGGGGGGGGGGGGGGGGGGGGGGGGGGGGGGGGGGGGGGGGGGGGGGGGGGGGGGGGGGGGGGGGGGGGGGGGGGGGGGGGGGGGGGGGGGGGGGGGGGGGGGGGGGGGGGGGGGGGGGGGGGGGGGGGGGGGGGGGGGGGGGGGGGGGGGGGGGGGGGGGGGGGGGGGGGGGGGGGGGGGGGGGGGGGGGGGGGGGGGGGGGGGGGGGGGGGGGGGGGGGGGGGGGGGGGGGGGGGGGGGGGGGGGGGGGGGGGGGGGGGGGGGGGGGGGGGGGGGGGGGGGGGGGGGGGGGGGGGGGGGGGGGGGGGGGGGGGGGGGGGGGGGGGGGGGGGGGGGGGGGGGGGGGGGGGGGGGGGGGGGGGGGGGGGGGGGGGGGGGGGGGGGGGGGGGGGGGGGGGGGGGGGGGGGGGGGGGGGGGGGGGGGGGGGGGGGGGGGGGGGGGGGGGGGGGGGGGGGGGGGGGGGGGGGGGGGGGGGGGGGGGGGGGGGGGGGGGGGGGGGGGGGGGGGGGGGGGGGGGGGGGGGGGGGGGGGGGGGGGGGGGGGGGGGGGGGGGGGGGGGGGGGGGGGGGGGGGGGGGGGGGGGGGGGGGGGGGGGGGGGGGGGGGGGGGGGGGGGGGGGGGGGGGGGGGGGGGGGGGGGGGGGGGGGGGGGGGGGGGGGGGGGGGGGGGGGGGGGGGGGGGGGGGGGGGGGGGGGGGGGGGGGGGGGGGGGGGGGGGGGGGGGGGGGGGGGGGGGGGGGGGGGGGGGGGGGGGGGGGGGGGGGGGGGGGGGGGGGGGGGGGGGGGGGGGGGGGGGGGGGGGGGGGGGGGGGGGGGGGGGGGGGGGGGGGGGGGGGGGGGGGGGGGGGGGGGGGGGGGGGGGGGGGGGGGGGGGGGGGGGGGGGGGGGGGGGGGGGGGGGGGGGGGGGGGGGGGGGGGGGGGGGGGGGGGGGGGGGGGGGGGGGGGGGGGGGGGGGGGGGGGGGGGGGGGGGGGGGGGGGGGGGGGGGGGGGGGGGGGGGGGGGGGGGGGGGGGGGGGGGGGGGGGGGGGGGGGGGGGGGGGGGGGGGGGGGGGGGGGGGGGGGGGGGGGGGGGGGGGGGGGGGGGGGGGGGGGGGGGGGGGGGGGGGGGGGGGGGGGGGGGGGGGGGGGGGGGGGGGGGGGGGGGGGGGGGGGGGGGGGGGGGGGGGGGGGGGGGGGGGGGGGGGGGGGGGGGGGGGGGGGGGGGGGGGGGGGGGGGGGGGGGGGGGGGGGGGGGGGGGGGGGGGGGGGGGGGGGGGGGGGGGGGGGGGGGGGGGGGGGGGGGGGGGGGGGGGGGGGGGGGGGGGGGGGGGGGGGGGGGGGGGGGGGGGGGGGGGGGGGGGGGGGGGGGGGGGGGGGGGGGGGGGGGGGGGGGGGGGGGGGGGGGGGGGGGGGGGGGGGGGGGGGGGGGGGGGGGGGGGGGGGGGGGGGGGGGGGGGGGGGGGGGGGGGGGGGGGGGGGGGGGGGGGGGGGGGGGGGGGGGGGGGGGGGGGGGGGGGGGGGGGGGGGGGGGGGGGGGGGGGGGGGGGGGGGGGGGGGGGGGGGGGGGGGGGGGGGGGGGGGGGGGGGGGGGGGGGGGGGGGGGGGGGGGGGGGGGGGGGGGGGGGGGGGGGGGGGGGGGGGGGGGGGGGGGGGGGGGGGGGGGGGGGGGGGGGGGGGGGGGGGGGGGGGGGGGGGGGGGGGGGGGGGGGGGGGGGGGGGGGGGGGGGGGGGGGGGGGGGGGGGGGGGGGGGGGGGGGGGGGGGGGGGGGGGGGGGGGGGGGGGGGGGGGGGGGGGGGGGGGGGGGGGGGGGGGGGGGGGGGGGGGGGGGGGGGGGGGGGGGGGGGGGGGGGGGGGGGGGGGGGAACAACCCAGAAGAGAGTAAGTTGATGCTCGGCAACAGTAAGTAAACTACTAATGCATCTAATATGATAATTTCCATGCTATTGACTGCTGCATTGTTTGGTTGTCGTGAGCTTGTGAGTACATTCAAAGTACTCACCTGGCGTATCATGCCAGTTTGCAGGTCCTGCCAGGTTTGCTTGCTTGTCGAGGATGTCGAGTTTGCGAGCTTGGATACGCGTTCCAGCCAGAGTCCCTGCGGAGTGGAGTCCATCACCGTCGACGTGTTCCGCTGCTGAGAGATACTCCGCCTCCTCAGGTGGATCCGCTGTTAGCATAGAGGCATTTTGAGCAGGCGTAGTGTCGCCATGTAGATGTAATTCTTGTATCCTTGTAACCGTATTTATAGCAATAAAGAGCTGATTTGTTCTATGCCAACAGTGCCGTATTCCAGTGGACTTGTCCCTGGGACTGGAATACGGGGCATTCCGGTTTCCTCTGAGCCGGGGTGCCATAGGAGCCCCCAGGCCTGGGCCACACATAAGCGCAACGCGTTGTTGGGCCGGGCCCAGAACAGTGCGCAGACACGCGGGGCAGAGTTTTACTGTGGTAATTCCCTTGCTCGTCGCGCTTCCCCATGACCCGCGTTGAATGCGTGACGTGGGGGTCGTGCGCGGAATGACCGCAGCATGCTTGCGTCATCCGTGGTGAACAGTAAAGAGGGGGGGGGGGGGGGGGGGGGGGGGGGGGGGGGGGGGGGGGGGGGGGGGGGGGGGGGGGGGGGGGGGGGGGGGGGGGGGGGGGGGGGGGGGGGGGGGGGGGGGGGGGGGGGGGGGGGGGGGGGGGGGGGGGGGGGGGGGGGGGGGGGGGGGGGGGGGGGGGGGGGGGGGGGGGGGGGGGGGGGGGGGGGGGGGGGGGGGGGGGGGGGGGGGGGGGGGGGGGGGGGGGGGGGGGGGGGGGGGGGGGGGGGGGGGGGGGGGGGGGGGGGGGGGGGGGGGGGGGGGGGGGGGGGGGGGGGGGGGGGGGGGGGGGGGGGGGGGGGGGGGGGGGGGGGGGGGGGGGGGGGGGGGGGGGGGGGGGGGGGGGGGGGGGGGGGGGGGGGGGGGGGGGGGGGGGGGGGGGGGGGGGGGGGGGGGGGGGGGGGGGGGGGGGGGGGGGGGGGGGGGGGGGGGGGGGGGGGGGGGGGGGGGGGGGGGGGGGGGGGGGGGGGGGGGGGGGGGGGGGGGGGGGGGGGGGGGGGGGGGGGGGGGGGGGGGGGGGGGGGGGGGGGGGGGGGGGGGGGGGGGGGGGGGGGGGGGGGGGGGGGGGGGGGGGGGGGGGGGGGGGGGGGGGGGGGGGGGGGGGGGGGGGGGGGGGGGGGGGGGGGGGGGGGGGGGGGGGGGGGGGGGGGGGGGGGGGGGGGGGGGGGGGGGGGGGGGGGGGGGGGGGGGGGGGGGGGGGGGGGGGGGGGGGGGGGGGGGGGGGGGGGGGGGGGGGGGGGGGGGGGGGGGGGGGGGGGGGGGGGGGGGGGGGGGGGGGGGGGGGGGGGGGGGGGGGGGGGGGGGGGGGGGGGGGGGGGGGGGGGGGGGGGGGGGGGGGGGGGGGGGGGGGGGGGGGGGGGGGGGGGGGGGGGGGGGGGGGGGGGGGGGGGGGGGGGGGGGGGGGGGGGGGGGGGGGGGGGGGGGGGGGGGGGGGGGGGGGGGGGGGGGGGGGGGGGGGGGGGGGGGGGGGGGGGGGGGGGGGGGGGGGGGGGGGGGGGGGGGGGGGGGGGGGGGGGGGGGGGGGGGGGGGGGGGGGGGGGGGGGGGGGGGGGGGGGGGGGGGGGGGGGGGGGGGGGGGGGGGGGGGGGGGGGGGGGGGGGGGGGGGGGGGGGGGGGGGGGGGGGGGGGGGGGGGGGGGGGGGGGGGGGGGGGGGGGGGGGGGGGGGGGGGGGGGGGGGGGGGGGGGGGGGGGGGGGGGGGGGGGGGGGGGGGGGGGGGGGGGGGGGGGGGGGGGGGGGGGGGGGGGGGGGGGGGGGGGGGGGGGGGGGGGGGGGGGGGGGGGGGGGGGGGGGGGGGGGGGGGGGGGGGGGGGGGGGGGGGGGGGGGGGGGGGGGGGGGGGGGGGGGGGGGGGGGGGGGGGGGGGGGGGGGGGGGGGGGGGGGGGGGGGGGGGGGGGGGGGGGGGGGGGGGGGGGGGGGGGGGGGGGGGGGGGGGGGGGGGGGGGGGGGGGGGGGGGGGGGGGGGGGGGGGGGGGGGGGGGGGGGGGGGGGGGGGGGGGGGGGGGGGGGGGGGGGGGGGGGGGGGGGGGGGGGGGGGGGGGGGGGGGGGGGGGGGGGGGGGGGGGGGGGGGGGGGGGGGGGGGGGGGGGGGGGGGGGGGGGGGGGGGGGGGGGGGGGGGGGGGGGGGGGGGGGGGGGGGGGGGGGGGGGGGGGGGGGGGGGGGGGGGGGGGGGGGGGGGGGGGGGGGGGGGGGGGGGGGGGGGGGGGGGGGGGGGGGGGGGGGGGGGGGGGGGGGGGGGGGGGGGGGGGGGGGGGGGGGGGGGGGGGGGGGGGGGGGGGGGGGGGGGGGGGCTTTGGGCGCTCGGGACACATGCTAGGGTGCTGTGCGGAGAGCTTGACCAATGGCGAAAGCTCCTCTTCGGGTGAGAGTGACGAGGAGGACAGCGACAGTGACGATGAGGGTAGCGGACGGGAGGATGATGGGTCGGACTAGGCGCCGGGCACACCATTCCTGGGCGACGCCGGCAGCACCATCATCTGCATTGCCAGCTCCTTGAACTTCTCGGCGTCGTCGCCTTGGGCGGGTGGCGTTGGAGGGACAGGGAAGACAAAGAAGGCGGGTGGTGGGCCATCAAGTCAGAGTACGATGGCCTCGACGCCTTCATCGCATATTGCCGGGCCGCTGCCTCGTCTTTCGGCTCTTCCTCCGGCACCGTCATCACCGGCCTCCTTTCGGACGATCACCGATATGTTCTCTTGGCGTCTTCTGCTGCTCGTACCTCGCCTAGGCACTCCTTTTACCCTTCCGCAATCTTGTTCCGTTTCCTGAGGAGAGGTACAAGAAAGGGATTACGAGCACTGAGGGAGTCCTGGACTAAGGGGTCCTCGGGCGTCCGGCCTGTTATCCATGGGCCAGACTGATGGGCTGTGAAGACATGAAGGCCGAAGACTCTACCCGTGTCCGGATTGGACTCTCCTTGGCGTGGAAGGCAAGCTTGGCGATCAACTATGAAGATTCCTTCCTATGTAACCGACTCTATGTAACACTAGATTCCCTCGGTGTCTATATAAACCGGAGGGTGTAGTCCGGAAAGGATATACTCATTACCATAGTCATACAGGCTAGACTTCTAGGGTTTAGCCATTATGATCTCGTGGTAGATCAACTCTTGTAACACTCATATTCATCAAGATCAATCAACCAGGAAGTAGGGTATTACCTCCATAGAGAGGGCCCGAACCTGGGTAAACATCGTGTCCCCTGTCCCCTGTTACCATCGATCTTAGACGCACAGTTCGGGACCCCCTACCCGAGATCCGCCGGTTTTGACACCAACATTGGTGCTTTTATTGAGAGTTCCACTGTGTCGTCGACGAAAGGTTCGATGTCCCCTTCAATCGTCGATAGGGACGCTGTCTAAGGAGAAACCTTCCTCCCCGGACAGATCTTCATGTTCGGCGGCTTCATACTGCGGGCCAACTCGCTTGGCCATCTGGAGCAGATCGAAAGCTACGCCCCTGGCCATCAGGTCAGATTCTGATGCTTGAACTACGTCGCGGACGTCCACGGAGACCTGATCTTCGACGGATTCGAGACCACGACGATCGCTCCCCCTCGCTCTGATGAACATGACCTAAATCTGTCATCGGATCACATCCAGGAGATGGTTCCTGTTGCTACAACGGCTTTAGAACTGGAGCAGATCATGCCATCCGAGGCCATAGAGTCCATGGTGTTGGAGCCGCACACAGACACGACACCCTGCAATATTTGCGTCAACGGAACTCCGGACTCGTCTCCGGCTATAAGTTTCGGACCATGTACGCCCGCGGACACCGAGCTGGATCGGTTATCGATTTTTGAATTCAGCGCCGGAGACATCTTCCAGCACTCACCTTTGGGTGACGTGCTAGACTCTTTAAAGAATTTGTCCTTGGAGAAGGACTCACAGCCGAACTATGTTCGGTTCGAGCTAGAGGCTGACGATGGGGAATTTTGCTTCCCACCCGCCACCCACTTCATAGCCACTGTCGATGACTTAACCGACGTGCTCGATTATGGCTCCGAAGACATCGACGGTATGGACGACGATGCCGACAAGGAGCAAGGCCAAGACCCGCCATTCACTGGATGTTGGACGGCCACCTCTTCGTATGATGTGTACATGGTTGACACGCCTAAAAAAGCTAGCGACGATGACAAAGAAGATCCAGTTGCGAACAAACCTTCTGAGACACAGTCCAAGCGCCGGCGCCCTAAACGCCGTTCTAAGCCTCGTCGCTCAAAAGATGGCAACACTGGCACCGGAGAAAATAGTACTCCGGGCGACGCCGAAAACAATGAAGACCCTGTTGGAGTAGCATCCGAACAGGAGGAACAAGACAACGGGCAAGCTAACCCTGATAAACAGGCCATGCCCAATGACCCGGATGACGATAGTTATCGTCCAGTCTCCGAGGATGAGGAGAGCCTCGGCAGTGAAGATTTCATCGTGCCTGAGGCACCCCCCGAGTAGGAGTGCTTCAAGCGCCAGCTAATAGCTACTGCTAGAAGCCTGAAGAAAAAGCAGCAGCAGCTCCAAACCGATCAAGACCTACTCATTGACAGATGGACCGATGTCCTGGCAGCCGAAGAATACGGCCTCAAGCGCCCAGCCAAGAGTTACCCAAAGCGCAGACTGCTACCTCAATTCGATGAGGAGGCACCAGATCCCGTACCTCCCTCGCGCAATGCGGAACGACCACCACGTGGTTGGGATAGTGCGGCAGACTGACAACCCCGCGGTCGGGATAAAACGGCAACTCAGGACGAACAACAGCCCGCCCCACCGCCCCGCAAAAACAAAGACAAAACAGCTCGGGACTATACATACGACCTTCGGCAGGAACTGGACAGTAGAGCAGGACACACCAGATCAATCTTCGGATCGTGAGGACGCTTTCTGACTCGGGATGACGACTACCTATTCGGACGTGACAAACCTAGTCACGCCCGGGCCGATAACCGCAGGCAGACTTCATTAGAGGTGCGCCGCGACGCGGCCCGATATAGAGGCACCACACACCCTCTTTGCTTCACAGATGAAGTGCTGGATCATGAATTCCCCGAGGGGTTCAAGCCCGTCAATATTGAATCATAGGACGGAACAACCGATCCAGCAGTATGGATCGAAGATTTTATTCTCCACATACATATGGCCCGAGGAGACGATCTCCATGCCATCAAATACCTCCCACTAAAGCTAAAAGGACCAGCTAGACACTGGTTAAATAGCCTGCCCAAAAATTCTATCGGCAGCTGGGAGGACTTGGAGGAAGCTTTTCTTGACAACTTCCAAGGCACTTATGTCCGGCCACCAGACGCCGATGACTTAAGTCATATAGTCCAACAACCTGGAGAATCAGCCAGAAAATTATGGACTAGGTTCCTAACCAAAAAGAACCAGATCATTGACTGTCCGGATGCTGAAGCCCTAGCAGCCTTCAAACACAGCATCCGTGACGAATGGCTCGCCCGCCACCTCGGCCAAGAAAAGCCAAAATCCATGGCAGCCCTCACAGCACTCATGACCTGCTTTTGTGCGGGTGAGGACAGCTGGCTGGCTCGTAGCAAAAACACAGCCAGCGAGGCAGGCCACTCCGAGGCCAAGAACAGCACCGGCAAGCTCCGGCGCAATAGACACAAACGCCGAAGCAATGGCGACAACACCGATGACACCACAGTTAACGCCGGACTCAGCGGCTCCAAGTCCGGTCAACGGAAGAAGCCCTACAAAAGGAACAATGAGGGACCATCCAGCTTGGACCGCATACTCGATCGTCCGTGCCAGATACATGGCACCCCAGACAAACAAGCGAATCATACCAACAGAGATTGTTGGGTTTTCAAACAGGCTGGCAAGTTAAATGCCGAGAGCAAAGAAAAGGGATCACAAAGTGAGGACGAGGACGAAGAGACCCGACAGCCGAACACTGGGGGGCAGAAGAAATTTCCCCCTCAAATCAAAATGGTGAACATGATATACGCTACACACATCCCCAAAAGGGAGCGTAAGCGAGCACTCAGGGACGTCTACGCGGTAGAGCCAGTCGCCCAAAAATTCAATCCGTGGTCATCATTCCCGATCACCTTCGATCGTCGAGATCACCCAACTAGTATCCGCCATGGCGGTTCAGCCGCACTGGTCCTTGACCCATTCATCGACGGATTTCACCTAACACGAGTCCTAATGGACGGTGGTAGCAGCCTCAACCTGCTCTATCAGGATACAATGCAGAAGATGGGCATTAATCCCTCACGAATCAAACCCACAAAGACTACCTTTAAAGGAGTCATACCAGGCGTAGAGGCCCATTGTACGGGCTCGATCACGCTGGAGGTGGTCTTCGTCTCTCCGGACAACTTCCGAATCGAGGAGTTAATCTTCGATATCGTCCCCTTCCGCAGCGGCTACCATGCACTGCTCGGACGCACCGCGTTTGCTAGATTGAACGCAGTGCCACACTACGCTTATCTCAAGCTCAAGATGCCCGGTCCACGCGGCGTCATAATAGTCAATGGAAACACGGAACGCTCCCTTTGTACAGAAGAGCACACCGCCGCCCTGGCAGCAGAGGTACAGAGCGGCCTTCTCAAGCAGCACAATAATCCGGCTGCCGAGCCCCTGGACACCATTAAGAGGGTCCGGACTACACTGCAACATGATAGCAAGGATGCGTAATACCCTAGTCCTGCTTTGGTGTATATTTGAGTGTTCTTGAGCTTTCGAACTAGCTGTGGTGCGTGCGTAGTCCAAAAGATCCGAATCCCTCTCCAGTATGCCTCGGGCCTCCTTTTATAGTCAAAAGGGGTCGCCACAGTGGCACACAGGAGGTGGAAAGGTATACAGTGGTTAAGTCTATCCTCTGGCACCGTCGGACAAATGCATTTAATGCGCTACCGACGTGCCCTTCTTGCTTTATTAGGGACGGCAAGGAAGCTCGTCCCAGCTGTCGCCGCCTCGCCTGGCTCTGACGCGCATCCGAGCTGATAAGGCATTGTGGTGCCACGTTGGCTGGCTGCTGGGCTGGCGCGATGGCAGAGTCTTCACAAAGATCTGCATGCCACCACGCAGGTGCTTGCTGAGTTGCCCTGGAGGCCTCACGTTGCCACGCAGATGCCTGCCCAGCTGGTTGGGCTGGCAGCTGTATGGGAACGGCAGTGGAGTCTTGGCAGACGTGGGCCTGGCAGTGGCCCCACAGGTGTCCTTGGCAAGGGTCTTGCCGGGGGCCCGGCAAGGGTCTTGCCATGGCATCGCGGTCGTCCCCGGCAAGGGTCTTGCCGGGGGTCTCATGCATTTCCTTGGTAAGGATCTTGCCGAGGATCATCGTCTTCTGGTCTTCATCTGATCTCGTGTGCTTATGTTCTTCACAAAGATCTGCATGCCATCACAGAGATGCCTCCCGAGCCTTGGTTCCAATGTGGTTGATGGTGTTGGAACCCTTGGGCTCAAGGGTGGCGCGCTCTGCTGGCGTTGGACAAGTTGCCCCGGCAAGGCTCTTGCCGGGGCTGCGGAGGCCGCCCCGGCAAGGGTCTTGCCTGGGGAGTCCACCTCGCCCTCTTGCTCTTTGTGTCTCTAGTCTTGGCGTTGCTTTGCCCGTCTTGTGTGCCCCTGGCTGGAGCGCTGCTCTGGTATTCTTCTGCTTCTGCTTCCTCCCTTTGCCCTGCTAAGCATGGCCGCAGGGCTAGCTCTGACTACCCGTGCACAAGTAGAGGGGTCAAAAGGAGAGCCCCTACTTTTGTACACCGACACGAGTTGAGTGCCAAAACATATATCAAGTGAATCAATACAATACCCCATTGTCACCATGAGTATTCAATTGCAAGACATATATAAAGTGTTCTCAAATCCATAAAAATATTCAATCCGATAACAACGAAATCTCAAAGGGAAAAACTGAATTCATCACAGCAAGATAGAGAGGGGAAAACACCATATGATCCGACTATATTAACAAAGCCCGCGATATATCAAGATCGTGACATCTCAAGAACACGAGAGAGAGATTACAAACATAGCTACTGGTACAAACCCTCAGCCCCGAGGGTGGACTACTCCCTCCTCATCGTGGTGGCCGCCGGGATGATGAACATGACCACCGAAGATGATTCCCCCCTCTGGCAGGGTGCCGAAAAGGGTCTAGATTGGTTTTCGGTGGCTACAGAGGCCTGCGGTAGCTGAACTTCTGATCTAGGTTCACCACGAGGGTTTATGGAATTTTTGGGAATTTATAGGGTAAAGAGGGAGTGCGGGAGGAAACTGAGGTGGGCACAACCCACCTGGGCGTGCCTAGGCCCCCAGGCGCGCCCTGGTGGGTTGTGCCCCCCTCGTGGCACTCCGCAGGTGCTTCTTTGGCCCATCCTAGCTGTTTTGGTCCATAAAAAATCTCCAAAAAGTTTCGCGGTGTTTGGACTCCGCTTGATATTGATTTCCTGCGATGTAAAAAACAAGCAAAAAACAGCAACTGGCACTAGGCACTGGGTCAATAGGTTAGTCCCAAAAAATGATATAAAGTTGCTATAAAATGATTGTAAAACATCCAAGAATGATAATATAACAGCATGAATACTTCATAAATTATAGATACATTGGAGACGTATCAGCATCCCCAAGCTTAATTCCTACTCGTCCTTGAGTAGGTAAATGATAAAAGAAATAATTTATGAAGTCTGAATACTAGCAAAGTGCACAAGTTTGATCAATGATAGTTTCAATCACTTTTCCTAGCATCATAACAGCAATTCTTTCTTATAAAACTTCTCATGTTAAAGTAGCAACCAATTCACATGTTAAGGTTCAAACAATGAATTTTCTTGAAACCCAACAACCTATGTTGTCAGTCACCAAGCAATTGCAATTCAACTTATTCAACAGAGTTTATGTAAGAGCTCACATACTCAACCATCATATAGTCTTCTATGATTGCTAACACTCACCACGTACACATGAGCAAAACATTTCAACCGGACACATAGAAATATAGGGGCTTATTGTTTTGCCTCCCAACATATTCAACTCAAGGGTGATGTCAACAATAATAACTCATGCTACCCATATTCAACTGGACATATGTGCCTAGATCTTTCCTCACCACATGATGCTTGCCAAAGGAGAAAAATAAAAAGGAGTAGAGAGAAAACTTTGACTGTTGCATACAAGTAAATACATAAAGTAAAAGATAGGCCCTTCGCAGAGGAAAGCAGAGGTTGCCATGCGCTTATTTGTTTGTATGCTCAACCCCTTAGTGCAAAAGAACGCCACGTTATATTGCCCCTTATGATAGCAACCTTTATTATGCAGTCTGTCGCTTTTATTCCTTGCCATCACAAGTTCGTACAACGCTCAATTTTCTCTTACACTAAATGATCTAACACTTTTAGAAGCAATTTTTATTGCCTTATTGCACCGATGACAACATACTTGAAGGATCTTATTCAATCCTTAGGTAGGTATGGTGGACTCCTGAAAATAAGATTTGGGTTTAAGGGTTTTTGGATGCACAAGTAGTATCTCTACTTGGTGCGGAATTTTTGGCTAGCAAAGATGGGGGGGCAAGGACCACATGTTGAAGTATCTATGACAATATAACTTCTATGTGAATATGAACAAACATAAACCATTACGTTGTCTTCCTTGTCCAACGTCAACAATTTTCTCATATAATATTTTGATTGGGGCTCACAATCACAAAATATTTCCAAGATAGTGTATTTACATGTGAAAGTTCTCTTCCTTATACTAATTATTTGTGAATTGCTTGTATGACCAAAATTGTGAGTGTCAAGCCTCAAAAGATTTCAATTTCTAAACCCAATGTGAAGCTACCACTAAGCATGATATGATTTCAACTTCATGGCATTCAATTTATTCAACAATTTACTCATAGGATATAAGAGAAGCACAAGAGCAATTCCAAAGAAAAGAGTTGCGTTGACGGGATGTGAATGCCGCTTACTTAGCCTCCTTGGCAACTATTTGAAGACTCTATTTTATTTAAAAACTTTTCAAATATAAGTATTTTATTAAAACAGCAAGTAAAACAAAAATAAAATGACATTCTAAGAATAGCACAACTCATGTGAAGAAGCAAAAACTTAGGCTCAACCGATACTAACCGATAATTGTTGAAGGAAAAAGGTGGGATGCCTACCGGGGCATCCCCAAGCTTAGATGCTTGAGACTTCTTGAAATATTATCTTGGGATGCCTTGGGCATCCCCAAGCTTGAGATTTTGTGTCTCCTTAATTCCTCTCATATCACGGTTTCCCTAAATCTCAAAAGCTTCATCCACACAAAACTCAACAAGAACTCGTGACATAAGTTAGTATAAACCAATGCAAAAACCTTATCATTATCTACTGTATAAAATCACTAAAATTATTATTCAACATTGCATACTAAATTCCTATGCATATTTAATACTCCTATCCTCAAATAGATTCATTAAACAAGCAAGCATATGCAAACAATGCAAACATAACAGCAATCTGCCAAAACAGAACATTCTGTAAAGAATGCAAGAGTATCAATACTTATTCAACTCCAAACATTATGAAATTCTACAAAACTGTATAAAATTTATCAGAGATTATTATGCAAAAAGTTTCAACATTTTATCACATTCTGACTTTCCTCGGGAATTTTTGCAACATCGATAAACTTTCTGTTTTCAAACAGCAACATGTATACTTGCAAGATAAGCATGGCAAAGGCTATCAATGCCACTTTTATTGAAATAAATGATACAAAACATTATTATAAATAACAGAAAGCAAAGTATTAACAAAATAAATTTATGCTCCAAGCAAAACACATATCATGTGACGAATGAAAACATAGCTCCAAGTGAGGTTACCGATAATGTTGGAGACGAAAAAGGGGATGCCTTCTGGGGCATCCCCAAGCTTAGTTGCTTGGATATTCCTTGAATATTATCTTGGGGTGCCCTGGGGCATCCCCAAGCTTAGGGTCTTGTCACTCCTTATTCTCCTCATATCGATATCTCACCCAAAACTTGAAAACTTCAATCACACAAAACTTAACGGAACTTCGTGAGATAGGTTAGTATGATAAAGAGCAAACCATTTCACTTTTGGTACTGTCAAAGACAAGATTAATAATTGTTCTCACACAATGCCTACTGTAGCATATCATTTCCACAATTTGTATGAGCAATATAAGCCATAGAAACTAGAAAACAAGCGAACTATGCATTGAAAACAGAATCTGTCAAAAGGTGAACAGTCTGTAATGATCTGGATAACTACCATACTTCTGCTACTCCAAAAATTATGAAAAAATTAGGACCACCTGATAAATTTGTATATTAAACTTCTACAAAAAGAATCAACTCAAAATCACTCTTCTGTTAAAAATAAGAATTATTTTTGTGAGCACAAAAGTTTCTGTTTTTCAGCAAGATCAAATCAACTATCACCCAACTTGATCCCAAAGGCTTTACTTGGCACTTTATTGAAACAAAAGCAATAAAACATGATAAGTACAGTAGCCCAAGCATGTGAACACACAGAAACAGTAGGTATAAATGTTGGGTTGTCTCCCAACAAGCGCTTTTCTTTAATGCCTTTTCAGCTAGGCATGATGATTTCAATGATGCTCGCATAAAAGATAAGAATTGAAACATAAAAAGAGCATCATGAATCACATGGCAAGCACATTTAAGTCTAACCCACTTCCTATGCATATGGATTTTGTGAGCAAACAATTTATGGGAGCAAGAATCAACTAGCATAGGAAGGCAAAACAAACGTAACTTCAAGATTTTCAACACATAGAGAGGAAACTTGATATTATTGCAATATGTAGATGCATATGTTCCACTCTCATAATAATTTTCAGTAGCATCATGAATGAATTCGACAATATAACTATCACATAAAGCATTCTTTCCATGATCCACAAGTATAGAAATTTTATTACTCTCCACGTAAGCAAATTTATTATCATGAATAGTAGTGGGAGCAAACTCAACAAAATAACTATCATGGGATTGAAAATTAAAATCATGATGACAAGTTTCATGGTTATCATTATTCTTTATAGCATACATGTCATCACCATAATCATCATAGATAGGAACTTTGTTGTCATAATCTATTGTGACTTCTTCCAACATAGTGGAATCATCATTAAATAAAATCATGACCTCTCCAAATCCACTTTCATCAATATAATCATCGTAAATAGGAGGCATGCTTTCATCATAATAAATTTTCTCATCAAAACTTGGGGGACTAAAAACATCATCTTCATCAAACATTGCATCCCCAAGCTTATGGTTTTGCATATCATTAGCATCATGGATATTCAAAGAATTCATACTAACAACATTGCAATCATGCTCATCATTCAAATATTTTGTGCCAAACATTTTATTGACTTCTTCTTCTAACAATTGAGCACAATTTTCCTTTCCATCATTTTCAAGAAAGATATTATAAATATGATCAATAATATGATGCAACCTCAATTCAATTTTTTATGTAATTTTCTTTTATAAACCAAACTAGTGATAAAACAAGAAACTAAAAGATTCAATTGCAAGATCTAAAGATATACCTTCAAGCACTCACCTCCTCGGCAACGGCGCCAGAAAAGAGCTTGACGTCTACTACGCAATTTTATTCTTGTAGACACGCGTTGGGCCTCCAAGCACAGAGTTTTGTAGGACAGTAGCAATTTTCCCTCAAGTGGATGACCTAAGGTTTATCAATCCGTGAGAGGTGTAGGATGAAGATGGTCTCTCTCAAAGACCCTGCAACCAAATACAAGAAATCTCTTGTGTCCCCAACACACCCGATAAAAGTGTAATATGGATGGTAGAAATATATTTTTATAATCTGAATAAATAAAAACAGCAAGGTAGCAAATAGTAAACGGGCACAAAAACGGTATTGCAATGCTTGAAAACAAGGCCTAGGGTCCGTACTTTTGCTAGTGCAATCTCCCAACAGTGCTAACATAGTTGGATCATATGATTATCCCTCAAAGTGCGATGAAGAATCACTCCAAGATTCCTATCTAGCGAAGAACATAAGAATAAATTGTTTCTAGGGTATGAAACCACCTCAAAGCTATTCTTTCCGTTCGATCTATTCAAGAGTCCGTACTAAAATAACACAAAGCTATTCTTTCCGTTTGATGTATCGTAGAGTTCGTACTAAAATAACACCAAAGCAATTTCATATTCCCCCCCCCCCCCCCCCCCCCCCCCCCCCCCCCCCCCCCCCCCCCCCCCCCCCCCCCCCCCCCCCCCCCCCCCCCCCCCCCCCCCCCCCCCCCCCCCCCCCCCCCCCCCCCCCCCCCCCCCCCCCCCCCCCCCCCCCCCCCCCCCCCCCCCCCCCCCCCCCCCCCCCCCCCCCCCCCCCCCCCCCCCCCCCCCCCCCCCCCCCCCCCCCCCCCCCCCCCCCCCCCCCCCCCCCCCCCCCCCCCCCCCCCCCCCCCCCCCCCCCCCCCCCCCCCCCCCCCCCCCCCGAGGGTTTCTGGAATTTTTGGGAATTTATAGGGTAAAGAGGGGGTGCGGGAGGCCACCGAGGTGGGCACAACCCACCTGGGCGCGCTTGGGCCCCCAAGCGCGCCCTGGTGGGTTGTGCCCCCCTCGGGGCACCCCCAGGTGCTTCTTTGGTCCATCCTGGGTGTTCTAGTCCATAAAAAATCTCCAAAAAGTTTCGCAGTGTTTGGACTCAGTTTGATATTGATTTCCTGCGATGTAAAAAACAAGCAAAAAACTGCACCTGGCACTGGGCACTGGGTCAATAGGTTAGTCCCAAAAAATGATATAAACTTGTTATAAAATGATTGTAAAACATCCAAGAATGATAATATAACATCATGAATACTTCATAAATTATAGATACGTTGGAGACATATCAACGACCCACCACCCGCCTTCTTCGTCTTCTCCGGCCTTCCAGCGCCAGCCGCCAGAAGCGGCAGCCCCGAGAAGTTCAAGAAGCTGGCTTGAGAAGCCACCGCCAAGAAATGCCCCTCGGCAAATTGCTCTACCGGGGAGAAGACCAGGTGCAGATGATGGTGCTGTCGGCGTTGCCTGGTGACGGTGCGCCCGACGTCTAGTTAGACCCGTCCCCGTCGTCCTCCCCATCGGTCTCCTCCTCGTCACTATCACTCGAGGAGGAGCTTTTGTCGTTGGTCGAGCTCTCCACGCAGCACCCTAACCGGATTCTCGAGCGCCCAAAGACCTTGATGGAGAGCAGGTCAGCTTCCACTAGTTTGAAGCGAAGGATGTGCCCTTTTATCAGGCAATGGGCGCGTGCGAAGGTTTTCAAACAGCAATGAAGAAGCATTACATGAGGGCCGGGGAACTCTATGTTCACCCACATGTCGCCATTGGAACAACCCCTCATGTGAAGCCTCAACCTCGGTGGCTGGTCGACCTCCAGCACCCTTGCGAATGGCTCGGGAAGGCGAAGATGGCTACGCGGTGGTTCGCGCAGCCCCAAGATAAACTCTAGCGCTGTGTCTCCGGCATGACCACTTGACGAAGCAGGAGGAGAAGGCGGCGCCGCACCTGCTCCACTAATGCGTCCACTTCTGCCTCGACCACCTCGCCAACCGCGACCCCGTTCAGCACCTCCGCCTTGGGCGCTTGGCTCTTCCTTAGCCGCCGCGGCACTCTGGTGAGAGGAAGATCTTGTCGCCTCTGCAGGGGGGTGGCCGCGACCATGCCCTCTCGGCATGATGGTGGATGAAGAACGAGAAGAAGAGAAGACGCAAAAGGATGCCCCTCTTTCTCCTTTCGATCCCCCTTTTATAGCCAAGCAGGAAGGGCTGGGGGCTGGCTCTATACCCTCTCCGAAGAGCCCCTTCAATTCCGGCTCATTAATACCATGGGCAGCGAGCGGAGTCGTCGACCGCCCTCCCCGCGCTAATCAAAGGCGCATGGGTATCTCCCATGGCATGCCTTTCCATATCCCGCGCATCCGCCTCCTACCCCGCACCATGCATGCGGCGTACGTGGCAAAAAAGGCGGGCGTAGTAGGAGGCGTGAAACGGCGGTTACCATCCCGTGAATAAAGGCTATTCACGGGCTGCTGCAAGCACGACATACGAGAAGATTATAGCAGTCGACCGCTGCCACGTGTGCCCGTGCATAGTTTGGGCCTAGCCCAACATTGCCCTGCACCCGTATGTGGCCGAGGCCCCGGGGCTCCTGTCGACGTACAAAAGTTTGGGCCTTTAGCACCCCATACTTGTGCACGGGCAGTCATAGCCACACCCGCGGCGAGGCCTGGAGAGGGCGATCAAGGATAGAAATAAGATCACTAGAGAACAGAAGACGAGCTGGACCCCCGGGAAGATCCTTGCCGGGACGGCTTGCGAGACCCCGGCAAGATCATTGTGGGGACGACTTGCAGTGCACTAACAAAACCACCACGCTTGAGGTTGGGAACTCTGACACCGTCGACAATGTCGAGGCCAAGACCCAGGGGCGCGTGCGTAGCGGCATGCAGATCTTTGTGAAGACTAAAAGACAAAGTTCTCGGTAAGGTCCTTGCCGGGGATGTGCGAGGCCCGATAAGACTCTCGCCGGGGATGGTTGCAAGGCCACGACAAGACTCGGCCGCCCAGTCACCACCCCAACACAGTGGCTGGCCTGCCAGCCTAGCAAGCACCTGCGTGGTGGCGTGCAGATCATCGTGAAGATCCTGCCACCTCTCCAGCACAGCAGCTGACCAACCAACTTGGCATTGCATGCCTCGTCGGCCTGGATGCGTGTCGAGACGGGGCAAGGCGGCGACGGATGGGACGGGCTCTATTCCCGTCCTCGATAAAGCTCGAGGGCACTTAAGCTGTGCATTTAATGCGTTTGTCCTAAGACTCCGATGATAAACACAGACACTTTAGCTACTTTACACCTCCTGTATGCCACTGTGGCAACCCCTTGGACATATAAAAGGAGGCCCATGGCGTACTGGAGGAGGATTCATACTCTTGAACCTCTCGGTCCAGCTTGCATGCATAGCAGCTAGCCGAAGCTCAAGAACACAGAATATATACTCAAGCAGGACTAGGGTTTTACGCTTCTCAGCGGCCCGAACCTGGGTAAAAATCCGTCGTGTTGATCATTAGATCTGCTCTTTGCACACCCCTCTTCCCTGCCTAACCGTAGAAGGGATCCACGTGATCCCATAGGTGTCATTTCAACAACATACGACAAAAACTGGATGCACTTCGTGTGCAAACTGGACAATCTCCTTCAAAGTATTAGGGTTTTAGACAAAAACTCATCTATTACAAAGGGATTTCATTTTTTAACTTATTTTAACTCCAGAGTTTTTGTGCGTTCAATATGCACCATTCAAAGCCACATCATCAATTTTCAACCCTTTTCTGACTTCATTTCATTTTTTCATGTACTTAATGATTTTTTGAGCTAAATGACCGTGAAATTGAAAACACTACAAATGAGCTCTGAAAAGGTTGAAACTTGGCATGGTATCATAATTTTGGCCATATTGCATGTGCTAAAAGCTTGAGAGGATTAAGGCAAAAACTAGATGCACTTCGTGTACAAAGTGAACAATCTCTTTCAAAGTATTAGGGTTTCGGACGAAAACTCATCTATACCTACTAATAAAGCAAGGTATGTTTCGTCAATGTTTTCATCCGTTCACCTCCGGAATTTTTTTTCTATCCGAGGTGGTACTAAATTTTTATGTGTTTGTGTGCTAGAATAAGAATTTTCGTACGTGGGCCGCGCGCTATGGCCCATCGAAGCCAACCCACTTATTTTTCTTCCCACGCAGCTAGCCCAATCCTATTTTCCGCACTGGGCAAGAAATAGTCGAATTTCGCACAGAACAACCAATATTGGGCTGGCCCATTTTTCTTTGTTTCTGTGTTTTACTTCTATTTTTATTCTTATTTTCCTATCTATTTTTCCCTTCCAAATTCTTTTTTAGAATTTATATTTATATCATGAATAAAAAATTCTCAAAAAATGTTTAGAATTAAAAATAGTTTTTGGAAACATTTTTGCTATTTTTAAAAATATTCGGAACTTGCAAAAAGTTTCCTATTTTTTCAAAATAAATTATTGTTTTTCAAAAAAATTCGAGATGTCTAAAAGGAAAATGGCATTTAAAAAATGCTCCAAATTCAAAAAATATTCTTGTTTTAGTGAAATTTTCACAATTAAAAATAATATTCATGCATAAAAGATACACATTTTCTAAAAATCTTATGAATTTTCAACACATGTTCCCGAATTAAACAAATGTTCAGAAATTCAAATAATGTTCATGTTTTTCAATCGGAGATTCGCACAGTAATACCAATAATGGGCTGGCTTTTTTTTTTCTTTTTTTCTGTGTTTTACTTCTAATTTTATTCTCCTTTCCCTATCTCTTTTTTCCCTTCCAGGTTTATTTTTATTTTAAAATTTATTTCCTAAATTAAAAAAATTCAAAAAAAGTTCAGACTTAAGATTTTTTTTAAATGTTTAGAATTCCAAATTTTCTTATGCTATTTTCAAAAATATTCGGAATTTGCAAAATGATTCCTATTTGTTCAAAAAATAATTATTGTTTTTCAAAATTGTTCGAGATGTCTAAAAAGAAAATGGCATTTCAAAAATGCTGTAAATTCGAAAGATATTCTTATTTTAGTGAAATTTTCAGAATTAAAAATAATGTTTTGCGTAAAAGATACACATTTTCTAAAAATCTTATGAATTTTCAACACATGTTCCCGTTTTAAAAAAATATTGTTAATGTTTTTATAAAAAAGTTGGTTTTTTCAGAAACTGTTTGTGAATTTAAAAAGATGTCCCCTTTCATAGTTTGTTCATCTTTTTTCAAAAGTGTATATAATTTTCAAAAAACAGTTCTGTATTTAAAAAATTATTCGTGTTTCCTACAATATTCATAAACTTCATACCTTAAAATCTCCTCGATTGAAAGGATTGAAAGGAAAAGTAGATTGAATAACTTATGGGCCTTCTCTGACGTACGATGATGTAACAAAACTCTTAAATGCTCTCGACCAATGAATGGAAAAACAGCGTATTGATTCCTTCACACGCGGCGAAACCAAGAAACTAAATGTTCCTTTTTTCGTGTGCACATAGGTATTTGCTTGCACATATAATTCTTACATACTATTTTATCCCCCGTTGCAACGCACGGGCATATGTGCTAGTCTATTAAAAAGGGATTTCATTTTTTAACTTATTTTAACTCCAGACTTTTTGTGCGTTCAATATGCACCATTTAAAGCCACATCATCAATTTTCAACCCTTTCTGACTTCATTTCCTTTTTTTTATGTATTTAATGAATTTTTTAGCTAAATGACCGTGAAATTGAAAAGCACCACAAATGAGCTCTGAAAAGGTTGAAACTTGGCACGGTATCATAATTTCACCCACATAGCATGTGCTAAAAAGTTGAGAGGGTTACGGAAAACTGGATGCACTTTGTGTACAATCTGGACAATCTCTTTCAATGTATCATGGGTTCTGACAAAAACTCAACTATTACAAAGGGACTTCATATTTTAACTTATATTCACTCTATACTTTTTGTACGTTCAATATGCACCATTCAAAGCCACACCATCAATTTTCAACCCTTTTCTGACTTCGTTTGCTATTTTTCATGCATTTAATGATTGTTTTGAGTTAAATGACCCTGAAATTGAAAAGCACTACAAATGAGCTCTGAAAAGCTTGAAACTTGGCATGGTATCATAATTTCACCCACATAGCGTGTGTAAAAAGACAAAGAACTTCATTAACCCCTATGCATAGATTACCCGAATGCCACCTCGGGAATCCGCGAGTTGTCGGTGGAAACGACACCTATGGAATCACTGAGATCCCTTCTACGGTTGGCAGGCGCGGGTTGTGCAAAGAGCGGGTCTGGTAGTCAGCACAAGGATCGTTTGCCTAGGTTCGGGCCGTGAGGATGCGTAATACCCTAGTCCTGCTTTGGTGTATATTTGAGTGTTCTTGAGCTTTCGAACTAGCTGTGGTGCGTGCGTAGTCCAAAAGATCCGAATCCCTCTCCAGTATGCCTCGGGCCTCCTTTTATAGTCAAAAGCGGTCGCCACAGTGGCACACAGGAGGTGGAAAGGTATACAGTGGTTAAGTCTATCCTCTGGCACCGTCGGACAAACGCATTTAATGCGCTGCCGACGTGCCCTTCTTGCTTTATAGGGGACGGCAAGGAAGCTCGTCCCAGTTGTTGCCGCCTCGCCTGGCTCTGACACGCGTCCGAGCTGATGAGGCGTTGTGGTGCCACGTTGGCTGGCTGCTGGGCTGGCGCGGTGGCAGAGTCTACACGAAGATCTGCATGCCACCACGCAGGTGCTTGCTGAGTTGGCCTGGAGGCCGCAAGTTTCCACGCAGGTGCCTGCCCAGCTGGTTGGGCTGGCAGCTGTATGGGAACAGCGGTGGAGTCTTGGCAGACGTGGGCCTAGCTCTGGCCCCACAGGTGTCCTCAGCAAGGGTCTTGCCGGGGCCCCAGCAAGGGTCTTGCCGGGGCATCGCGGTCGTCCCCGGCAAGGGTCTTGTCGGGGGTCTCATGGATTTCCTCGGCAAGGATCTTGCCGAGGATCGTCGTCTTCTGGTCTTCATCTGATCTTGTGTGCTTATGATCTTCACAAAGATCTGCATGCCATCACGGAGGTGCCTCTCGAGCCTTGGTTCCAATGTGGTTGATGGTGTTGGAACCCTTGGGCTCAAGGGCGGCGTGCTCTGCTAGCGTTGGGCAAGTTGCCCCGGCAAGGCTCTTGCCGGGGCTGCGGAGGCCGCCCCGGCAAGGGTCTTGCCGGGGGAGTCCACCTCGGCCTCTTGCTCTTTGTGTCTCTGGTCTTGGCGTTGCTTTGCCCGTCTTGTGTGCCCCTGGCTGGAGCGCTGCTCTGGTATTCTTGTGCTTCTGCTTCCTCCCTTTGCCCTGCTAAGCGTGGCCGCAGGTGCGGCTCTGACTGCCCGTGCACAAGTAGAGGGGTCAAAAGGAGAGCCCCTACTTTTGTACACCGACAGGAGCTGTAACACCCTGGATTTTGCCCAATTCTTTTTTCTTTTGTTTTTGGTCTGGATTTGCTTGTCGGTGGCTTAGTAGTCCTGAAACCTGGGGAAATCACCCTTGAATCCTCTCTCAAGTGGCTTGTCGACCTCAAAATCATCCCAAGGCCATGTCATCTCCATCTTGGACCCAATCCAATATTCTTTTCTTTGGGAATATTCCTTTTTCTATTAAAGGAATAACCCTGTCTGCCCTGGGTTGTGAAGCAACCCACATTTCCATGATTCCATTAATTCCCAAATAATTCTCATAAATTGTTTGGGTCATATCTTCCTCAGATATGCCAAAATCTTTCCTGCCATGTTCAAAAATATTCACCCAATATTCCTTTTCTGATTCTGCCCTCGTGGTCAAGTTGAGAAGCAAGTACCCTTTATATCTGCTTGCTTGCTCTAAAACTTTTTGTGAACTCTTTCCCATCCATATCATTGCCTCATGATAAAATTCAACTCAATTTGGCTAGTAAATATTTCCTGGCTAATTTCCAAAGTTTCCGGTCAGCTGGAAGCTTAATGAAGGGAGTGCTAGCTAGGAGTATCCAAATGAGTTGAAAATTTTCAAGCACCTTCATATGCTCAAATTAACACTCTACACAAGATTTTAGCATCATACCATCAACTATATGATCACAACATCAAATCTTGGTTTTCGGTCATATTTTTCAGTTGTGAAGCAACTATATTTTATATTGCTTAATTTAAGCTGAAAATTTACCAGGACATTCTCACATCCATATAAAATCCCTCCACCAAGTTTTGACTCAATTCATTAATCCAATTGCCCTGTGCAATTTTTCCAAGATTCTGTCCAGAGAGATGCTTTATGAAGCAAGTGCTATTTTGGCAAGTCCAAATGGCATGAAACTTTTTGGGCATCTTCATATCCTTAAATCATTAGGCTATGCCAATTTTCAGCTCAGGGAAACACTGTATGTGAGTGCCACATCCCGTTTTGCTTTCTGGACCAGATCGGTCAGTTACAAAGCAACCCAATTAAATCCTGGTCCATTTCCCTCCAAACTTCACAGAGTTATAGTCCTTCCTAACCTACACCTCCCAGACATCTCATTTGAACCTTATCACTCTTCTGTTGATCATAGCAGCGCAGTACAGTTTGATACAGTAACCTTCCAGCGAAGCCTCACATCCACCCTTGGCATCTTTCGACTATCTGTCACTTCGGTGATGCCTTGGGGAGCAAGGTCCTCACTCCAGACAAGGTGAGCCAGCCTCTCTGGTACATTTCAATCAAGTCCACGCGGTGACCACGCCTCTGACTTGCCAAATCACGCGCTCTGTGCAATGGAGCCCTCGGGATCGTCCGTTTCCTCCTCTCCCGCGCCACCTAGCTGTGTCCAGCAGCTTCCCCTCATCGTTTCCCTTCTCCTGGACCCCTCTACCCCTCCTGTCCCATCCTCGCCGCTCCACGACGAGCTCTGCTCTGTTCCGCCCGTGGCCGCCGATGGCGTTTTCTCCATCCCGAGCCTTCTCGAGCTCGCCCGAGCCCTCCTGAGCGCGCCCGAGCCTTCTCTGATTCTCTCCGATCCTCCTGGAACTCCCTCCCCTCCTCTAGGCGAGCTCTGGAAGAGCCGAGATGCCGGCACATGCGCCGCCGCGGCCAAGCTCGGCCTCCTCCGTCGCCACCTATAGATAGGCTGCCCGAGCCCATTCCGAGCTCACCAGTAGCCTCAGCACCTTCGACTACCCCACCCTAGCTACCTGCCCGAGCTCGAGGAGCTCTCCTGCTTCTCAATCGCCGCCATGGCCGCCGCCTACCTCGGCTCAAATTCCGGCGAGCCCCTTCTCCTCTCCCCACTCTTCCACCACCAGAGCAACCCACCAAGGCCGGAGACCCTCCCCCTCCCCTCTGCGCGTCGCCGGAGTAGCCATGGCCGCGCGCCCCAAGTCCGGCCACCGCCCTCCGCTCTCTGCCTCCGCGAGCCGCCGTCGCCCTAGCCCTCCCTGGCGCTCACTCTGCCTCTGTCTGGGCGCGGCGTGCCTCCCCGAAGTCGCTGGTGCTCTCGCTTTGACCGGAGGTGGCCTCTGTCGCTGGCGAGCGCCGGCGCACGCTCGGCTGGTCCCTTCTCTGTCGCCTATGCTCGTCGCCGCCTTAGTCCTCCTCGGCGTCCGAGTCCAGCCGGGACGGGTGCGGCACTCCACCGCGGTCCCGCCGGTGGCCACCCCACAGCCGAAGATGGCCGGAGCCGTCCAGGCGAGCACTGGCGCCGGCGTCTCCTCTCTGGTCTCGGTCGGGCGCAGGAGGAAGAAGAGGAGAAGGGAGGAGGAGAGAGAAAGGGTCAGCGCGGGCCCCGCCTGGCAGCCTCAGCGCGTTGACCCCGCACCCGCCACGTCAGCTAAGTTTAAGCGTACTCCACTGGAGTACGTTTTCCCTGCTGCGGAGGCGTATTTCCGGAGAATGCGCGATCTGTTTTTTAGCTGAGGACCCGTTTGTGAAGATTTTATTTACAGACAGGTCCCTGGCAGAAAAACTATCACATCTTTTTGCTCATGACTCCGATCGAGGTGATTCCAACGCCCACTTCTTCGTATCGTTGAGCCCGTCATGTTGGTATCATTTTCACTATGTGGTCCCATAGTGGAAATGACCATTTTGCCCTTGCCCGTAAACAGCCCCTCCGGGAGAGAACTGTTTCCGGCAACTTCTTCCGCGACCTTTCCGCACTACTCCCCGGTGGATCCCTCACCCCAGGCAAGCCAGGACACCCATTTTTATGTAGCATTTCAATAGTATTGCATTTTACATACATTACTTTAATTTATTTGCCATATGTTAATTCAGAGTAAAACTATTTAAATGCCTAGTAACTGTTATCATAAGATATTGTGATGAACCTCTAAGCTTGCTAAACAAACTTAGCTGGTTGATCATGAGTCACCTGTCCGGGCTTATTCGTGCAACCACATTTGCCGGTATGGGATGGCCTTGACTTGGTCTGATCGCGTGCTCTTTCACCGGTACCGCCCCAGAGGGACCCCCCCCCCCCCCCCCCCCCCCCCCCCCCCCCCCCCCCCCCCCCCCCCCCCCCCCCCCCCCCCCCCCCCCCCCCCCCCCCCCCCCCCCCCCCCCCCCCCCCCCCCCCCCCCCCCCCCCCCCCCCCCCCCCCCCCCCCCCCCCCCCCCCCCCCCCCCCCCCCCCCCCCCCCCCCCCCCCCCCCCCCCCCCCCCCCCCCCCCCCCCCCCCCCCCCCCCCCCCCCCCCCCCCCCCCCCCCCGCGAGCCCAGTTGAGTTGTTTGGGATCCCGTCCCCGTTTGGGACAGTTTGTTTGGCCACGACGGTGGCAGGGTGTCACGAGGTGACACGGGGCCACCCAAGGCTTGACTCCAAGAGGGAGTGTGATTGCCGGTGGTACGATGGAAGAGTCACGGATCAGGCAGGTTTCATTGGAGCAATGCTGGTCCACCCGAATGGGATCACGAGGTCAGTGCTCCATAGTGTGGGTAAAGTGCGCAACCTCTGCAGAGTGTAAAATCTATTCGAATAGCCGCGTCCACGGTATTGGACAGCCCGTCCAGACCTCACAAGGTGGTCAACCATAATAATGATAATAATGGAAGAACTTGTCTTATACTCTGGGGATCATGAGTATTCAGAGGGTTGTGGAACAACCCGAAAGAGAGTAAGTTGATGCTCGGCAACAGTAAGTAAACTACTAATGCATCTAATATGATAATTGCCATGCTATTGACTGCTACATTGTTTGGTTGTCGTGAGCTTGCGAGTACATTCAAAGTACTCACCTGGCGTATCATGCCAGTTTGCAGGTCCTGCCAGGTTTGCTTGCTTGTCGAGGATGTCGAGTTTGCGAGCTAGGATAGGCGTTCCAGCCAGAGTCCCTGCGGAGTGGAGTCCATCACCGTCGACGTGTTCCGCTGCTGAGAGATACTCCGCCTCCTCAGGTGGATCCGCTGTTAGCATAGAGCCATTTTGAGCAGGCGTAGTGTCGCCATGTAGATGTAATTCTTGTATCCTTGTAACCGTATTTATAGCAATAAAGAGCTGATTTATTCTATGCCAACAGTGCCGTATTCCAGTGGACTTGTCCCTGGGACTGGAATACGGGGCGTTCCGGTTTCCTCTGAGTCGGGGTGCCACAAGCGTTGGTATCAGAGCAGGTCTGGCTGTAGGACGCCCTAGACCGCGTGAGCGTTAGTAACCGGTAGTATAGAGTCTAGTCGGTTTGCTGCACTTGTTTGTTGCATTCGTTTGTGCATAGCATGCATATAGACTATTTATCACCAACGATTGATCTGGTGAGTGTAGGTGGCATCGGTTTCGATTCACCACCCGCGCTCTCTAGTTTGCATACTTGTTCCTTGATGTGGTGTTATCTCCGTCCCAGCGGAGTGATGCCAAGGTGCCTGGTAGTGTCGATCCCTTGCAGGATTGATGCACTGGTATCACACCAATATATTCTCTTCAGCCACCCCTATGGTTCGGTGACACACATGTTTCTATCCCGGATCGTGCCATTCCTCTAGCCGTGTTGGCAACCCTTACTGATCTTTGTTATCAGAAGAGGGCAATGTACGCAAGCCTTTCTTTTCATCGCTATCCCACCCTATTATCCATTCCCTGGACAAGTATGGTTTCTTCCATACGCTTGGTGATGTTGTCGTGACCCCCGTGTTCCGACCCACGATCACCAAGTTCGTCCTCATCCAGATGGAACCGGTGTAAGCCCCTGTTTGGTGTAGCTTTGTCTACACCAACTTCCTTCCACACCTTGATTCCTTTTCGTGCACAACGCCACAGCATGATAGACCGTAATACCGGAGTTCTTGCGAGATTTGTGTGCTTAAGTAGGAATGCATATTATTGCTGTGAATAGCTATAGAATATGTTATTGTTTGTGTGTGCTCTTGTTGCTTTATTGTTTCTTTTGTTTCTTTCTTTGGGCCCTCGGTGTTACCTTATTTCCCCTTATGGAAGTTGCTCCCCGACACCGGACACAAAGAATCAGTGAAGAGGCAAGCATTTGGAAGCTCAGCTCAACCATATGGAATTTTCAGCAGACTGCATTATATCGGGAATATCGGGCCTGAATATAAATGATATTCTGACTGGATTGGTTATCAGCATCAAGTATACACCAGTGCAACCTTCACAGCAGTAATCATTGAATCAGTAAGACGACAAACTGTGTGCCCGATCCACAGTATATTTCGAGTCAAAGGTATGATTCATATACACTATGCGAGTCTGCTATGAGTACAATTTGAACCCTGCCATGTCCTGGAAGCAAGTCAGAATGTTCTATGAACCTAGTGCTCAGCAAGAAGGATGTATCCTTGTAACCGTATTTATAGCAATAAAGAGCTGATTTATTCTATGCCA
>JAAAWM010009857.1:0-29605 GCA_036873465.1 Thinopyrum obtusiflorum
AATTTATATTGAGTATGACTATGACTGGATCTCTTTTACCATGAATTACAATGGTTAGTCAGTCCTTGATCTTCAGAGGTGCTCTGCATTTATGTTTTGCGGTCTCAGAAAGGGCTAGCGAGATACCATCTTGTTATATCATATTATGATTGTTTTGAGAAAGTGTTGGCATCCGAGATTTATTATTATTGCTCGCTAGTCGATTATGCTATTGATATGAGTAAATATGAGACCTAAATGCTATTGTGAATATGGTTAGTTCATAATCTTTGCTGAAAACTTGAATGCTGGCTTTACATATTTATAACAATAAGAGCAAACAGAGTTTGTAAAAGTTTTTATTTATCACTTTCAGTTTGTTAACTGAATTGCTTGAGAACAAGCAAAGGTTTAAGCTTGGGGGAGTTGATACGTCTCCGTCGTATCTACTTTTCCAAACACTTTTGCCCTTGTTTTGGACTCTAACTTGCATGATTTGAATGGAACTAACCCGGACTGACGCTGTTTTCAGCAGAATTGCCATGGTGTTATTTTTGTGCAGAAATAAAAGTTCTCGGAATGACCGGAAACTTCACGGAGAATATTTTTGGAATATATAAAAAATACTGGCGAAAGAATCAAGACCAGGGGGCCCACACCCTATCCACGAGGGTGGGGGCGCGCCTACCCTCCTGGGCGCGCCCCCCTGCCTCGTGGGCCCCCTGGAGCTCCACCGACCTCAACTCCAACTCCATATATTCATGTTCGGGGAGAAAAAAATTAGAGAGAAGGATTCATTGCGTTTTACGATACGGAGCGGCCGCCAAGCCCTAAACTCTCTCGGGAGGGCTGATCTGGAGTCCGTTCGGGGCTCCGGAGAGGGGACCCCCCCCCCCCCCCCCCCCCCCCCCCCCCCCCCCCCCCCCCCCCCCCCCCCCCCCCCCCCCCCCCCCCCCCCCCCCCCCCCCCCCCCCCCCCCCCCCCCCCCCCCCCCCCCCCCCCCCCCCCCCCCCCCCCCCCCCCCCCCCCCCCCCCCCCCCCCCCCCCCCCCCCCCCCCCCCCCCCCCCCCCCCCCCCCCCCCCCCCCCCCCCCCCCCCCCCCCCCCCCCCCCCCCCCCCCCCCCCCCCCCCCCCCCCCCCCCCCCCCCCCCCCCCCCCCCCCCCCCCCCCCCCCCCCCCCCCCCCCCCCCCCCCCCCCCCCCCCCCCCCCCCCCCCCCCCCCCCCCCCCCCCCCCCCCCCCCCCCCCCCCCCCCCCCCCCCCCCCCCCCCCCCCCCCCCCCCCCCCCCCCCCCCCCCCCCCCCCCCCCCCCCCCCCCCCCCCCCCCCCCCCCCCCCCCCCCCCCCCCCCCCCCCCCCCCCCCCCCCCCCCCCCCCCCCCCCCCCCCCCCCCCCCCCCCCCCCCCCCCCCCCCCCCCCCCCCCCCCCCCCCCCCCCCCCCCCCCCCCCCCCCCCCCCCCCCCCCCCCCCCCCCCCCCCCCCCCCCCCCCCCCCCCCCCCCCCCCCCCCCCCCCCCCCCCCCCCCCCCCCCCCCCCCCCCCCCCCCCCCCCCCCCCCCCCCCCCCCCCCCCCCCCCCCCCCCCCCCCCCCCCCCCCCCCCCCCCCCCCCCCCCCCCCCCCCCCCCCCCCCCCCCCCCCCCCCCCCCCCCCCCCCCCCCCCCCCCCCCCCCCCCCCCCCCCCCCCCCCCCCCCCCCCCCCCCCCCCCCCCCCCCCCCCCCCCCCCCCCCCCCCCCCCCCCCCCCCCCCCCCCCCCCCCCCCCCCCCCCCCCCCCCCCCCCCCCCCCCCCCCCCCCCCCCCCCCCCCCCCCCCCCCCCCCCCCCCCCCCCCCCCCCCCCCCCCCCCCCCCCCCCCCCCCCCCCCCCCCCCCCCCCCCCCCCCCCCCCCCCCCCCCCCCCCCCCCCCCCCCCCCGTCATGGTAAAGCCGCCCAGCCGGAGGGTTTGGCCTGGGGCCAGGGCTCCTCCAGAGGTGATACCTTCCTTGATAACAAGGCGAGCCATCAATCCTGTCTTTGACGTCACAGCGGAACTCTCAATGAAAGCACCAATGTCGGTGTCAAAACCGGCGGATCTCGGGTAGGGGGTCCCGAACTGTGCGTCTAGGGTCGATGGTAACAGGAGATGGGGGACACGATGTTTACCCAGGTTCGGGCCCTCTTGATGGAGGTAATACCCTACTTCCTGCTTGATTGATCTTGATGAATATGAGGATTACAAGAGTCGATCTACCACAAGATCGTAATGGCTAAACCCTAGATGTCTAGCTTGTATGATTGTGATTGCCTCCACGGACTAAACCCTCCGGTTTATATAGACACCAGAGGGGCCTAGGGTTGTACAGAGTCGGTTTACAAAGGAGGGAATCTACATATCCGAACGCCAAGCTTGCCATCCACGCAAAGGAGAGTCCCATCCGGACACGGGAAGAAGTCTTCTGTCTTGTATCTTCATAGCCCATTTGTCCGGCCCATGATACATAGTCCGGACGCCCGAGGACCCCTTAATCCAGGACTCCCTCAGTGGCCACGGACGAAGCGACACTCTTCACATACCAGGTGCTGTTGAGGTGGTAGACGATGTGCACGGCGGAGGTGGCCGCGAATGAAGCGGCGCTCTTCTTGTACCAAATGCAATGGAGACGGTGGACGACGCCGCCGGACCCGGAGACTACATCGACATCACCAGGCTTAAACCGGTGCCGTAGGATGGAGGCGTGGAGCTTGCTAGGACGACGCCCGTCATCTTCTCCATCAAGCTGGCACCGTGGAGGACGAAGGCGTGGAGCTCGCGAGGATGTCGTTCCGCGGTGGATGGCGGCGCAGAGCTCGCCAAGACGACACCCATCGCCAACATCATCAACCCCGTACCGCGGTGGATGGTGGCACGGAGCTCGCGAGGACAACGCCCATCATCAACATCATCAAGGAGGTTCCGTGGAGGACGGAGCCGTGGATCCTGTGAGTATGCCGCCACCATGCCGCGGGGGATGGTGACACGAAGCTCGTCAGGACGACGCCCATCGTCAAGCCAATGCCATGGAGGACGGAGATGTGGAGCTCGCGAGGATGCCGCCGTCGTGCCGTGGAGGATGGAGACAGAGAGACCACCAAGACGACGCCCATCATCAACATCATCAATCCGGTGCCACATAGGACGGATGCATGGAGCTAGCAGGACAACACCACGAAGTCTACCTCGTCAAGCTGGAGCCCGCAACCCGGAGCCCATGAAGATGACACACGCCCCCGGTGCTGCCTGCAACACAGAGCCCGCGATACGAATAAGATTGCGCTACACGATGACACGTCTTCACCGACCCTAACCAAGATTTAGCGATGTGTTTCCTTTGTCTTGGCGGACCACCGAATACGGCGTCCAGCCGAGACGAGGTGCACCCTTCGTTGCACACAGGTCTCGTTGTCGTACGGGTGGCGTGCTCTTTGTCTTAGCAGACCACCGAATACGGCGTCTAGCTGAGACGAGGCATCAACCACGCCCCTCCATGATGCCATTTTTTTCTTCGACACCGCGATGTTTTGCCCTTGTCTTGGTGGACCACCGAATATGGCGTCCAGCCGAGACTAGGTGCACTCTTCGTTGCATACAAGTCTCGTCGTCATACAGATAGCGTGCTGCTTGTCTTAGCGGGCCACCGAATACGGTGTCTAGCTGAGACGAGGCATCAACCACGCCCCTCCACGACGCCACCTTTTCCACGGCCCTGTGAGGCGGTTCCCTTTGTCTTGACGGGCACGCTGAATTCTCGGCGTCTAGCCGAGACAAGGCGCCAACCACACCGGCCATGCCGATGTCAGCGTGCGACGGTTTTACATCGACGTCGGTCTCCTAAACAACTTACTCCCATGAGGCATACCCCTTGCATACCCTGACGAGGCCGCTAGGTTGTCTAGAAGTTCGAGCCGAGCAGGACCCATGCAACTTCAACCCCAACTACATCACCGTGCCAAGACCGACGAGGCCTGACGGCAAGGGCGAGCGTGGCTAGCACAAAGCCACGTTTTCAGCGGCGCGTGTACCGACGAGGCCACGGGCTCTGCCGCTGCCCACACACCACTATCAGCATGCATGGAGAACGCAAGGCGAAGATGACGAAGATGACCACACGGCTTAATCGGAGGTTTCCCGTGGAGCAACCGCGAGAGTAATTAACCGGGAGCCTTCCGAGGCCCCGGGAACCAGAGACCGCAATTGCTACAGGCAGGCAGGCTGCGCTAGTAGGCCATGGAGCGCACATGTAAAGGGATCTTGTATTTTTGTTTCTCCATTGAGAGATTAATAAAGTGCATGTTGCCCTATCTTTATTTGTGTACTTAGTACACTGGCACGCCCGCAAAGTTTTATTTCCCCTGGCACGTAGAGGGATAATAATACAATAACCCACGTTATTTTTATTATTTCTCATGTCAAACAGACACCACCAACCGTCTAGGGCGCTCAAGCACCCAAGAGGCACAAGCTCTAAGGTTCCTAAACACCCAATAGTAACAAACTACTCAACTTTTCACTTCCATGAATCACCGTGGAGATCTCAAACCTATGCACCAAATGCAATGGCAAAAGCACACAGAGTGCTCAAGTCCTTCTGTCCCAAATCTCCACACAATAACAAAAGCTTATGGAGGAAGATGAGAGGAAGAATAAAGAAGAGTACACAAGGAACTCCAAGATCTAGATCCAAGGGGTTCCCCTCACTTAGAGGAGAGATGGATTGGTGGAAATTTATATCTAGATCTCTGCTACTTGTGAGCTGCGTTGGGATTTCCTCGAAGAGGAGAGTATCATGCAGTATAGTAGAGATAAGTATTTCCCTCAGTTAAGAACCAAGGCTATCAATCTAGTAGGAGAACCACGTGAAACCTCGTTAACAACACCTACACACAAAAGAGCAAATACTTGCACCCAACGTGATCAAGGGGGTTGTCAATCCCCTTGATGGTTATTTGCAACGATCAAATTTGATAGTGATAGATAGATAAATAAAATAAAAAATAAAAAATAGTAAAGAAATTGCAACAAGGTATTTTTGGATTTTATATATGATAAAAGTAGACCCGAGGGCCATAATTTTCACTAGAGGTTTCTCTCTCGAGCACATAAAGTACGGTGGGTGAACAAATTACTGTTGGACAATTGATAGAAAAGCCCATAGTTATGACGATATTCAAGGCAATGATCATGTGTATAGCCATCACGTCTGAGACAAGTAGACCGACTCCTGCCTGCATCCACTACTATTACTCCACCCATCGACCGCTATCCAGCATGCATCTAGGGTATTAAGTTAATGAAAACAAAGTAACGCCTTAAGCAAAATGACATGATGTAGACAAAGTAAACCCAAGTATTATGAATAAACCTTGTCATTTTCCCCTTAATGGTAACAATACAAATATGTGTCATGTCCCTTTCTGTCACTGGGATTGAGCACCGCAAGATTGAACCCATCACAAAGCACCTGTCCCATTGCAAGATAAATCAATCTAGTTACCCAAACCAAACGGATGGATCGGAGAGAAATACAAAGCTATAATAATCATGCATAAAAGAATTCAGAGAAGACTCAATTAATATTCATGAATAATCTGATCATAAACCCACAATTCATCGGATCCCAACAAACACACCGCAAAAGAAGATTACATCGAATAGATCTCCAAGAACAACAAGGAGAACATTGTATTGAGGATCAAAGAGAGAGAAGAGGCCAGCTAGCTACTAGCTATGGACCCGTAGGTCTGCTGTAAACTACTCACACATCATCGGAAGGGCGGCAAGGTTGATGTAGAAGCCCTCCATGATTGATTCTCCCTCCGGCAGAGTACCGAAAAAGGCCTTCCGATGGGATCGCGGAAGAACGGAACCTTGCGGCGGCAAAAAAAATTATTTTGGGTGGCTCTTCGACGTATTGGGAATATTTGGGAATTTATAGAGGTGGAATTAGGTCAAGAGGTGCGACGAGGGGCCCACAAGCCTGGGGGTGCGCCCTCCCCCCCCCCCCCCCCCCCCCCCCCCCCCCCCCCCCCCCCCCCGATGGTCTATGGAAGTATCGCCTAAGAGGTACTATCGTGGACCAGAGCGGTACTACCAACTAGATGCTGAAAAACTGCCCCGCATAAACAAAAGAATGTAAGAAGACCGAAACTGCCATAACTACTGCAAATGAACTCTAAAATCAGCAAACTCAAGCTTGTTGGATATATTAAGAACTAGCAATGGAAAATAAATGTCAATAGGATAAGGAAGAGGGCCTTCCCAAAATATGAACCGGCAAACTCTCCAAGAATGAAAACGCAAAGATGATGCATGAGAACTCCATTTTTGATGGGCTTGAGTTAGACAAGAAGCCGAACACAAACTCTAAAAACTCACATAGAGAAAGCCAAATAAGAACCAATAAAGATGAGGCCAAAGATACAATGGTTTGAGCTCTCTACGAACGATACGATCAAGCTACTCACTTGAGAGCCCCCCTTGATAGTACGGCAATCAATCCTATAACCCGGTCTCCCACCCCCCCCCCCCCCCCCCCCCCCCCCCCCCCCCCCCCCCCCCCCCCCCCCCCCCCCCCCCCCCCCCCCCCCCCCCCCCCCCCCCCCCCCCCCCCCCCCCCCCCCCCCCCCCCCCCCCCCCCCCCCCCCCCCCCCCCCCCCCCCCCCCCCCCCCCCCCCCCCCCCCCCCCCCCCCCCCCCCCCCCCCCCCCCCCCCCCCCCCCCCCCCCCCCCCCCCCCCCCCCCCCCCCCCCCCCCCCCCCCCCCCCCCCCCCCCCCCCCCCCCCCCCCCCCCCCCCCCCCCCCCCCCCCCCCCCCCCCCCCCCCCCCCCCCCCCCCCCCCCCCCCCCCCCCCCCCCCCCCCCCCCCCCCCCCCCCCCCCCCCCCCCCCCCCCCCCCCCCCCCCCCCCCCCCCCCCCCCCCCCCCCCCCCCCCCCCCCCCCCCCCCCCCCCCCCCCCCCCCCCCCCCCCCCCCCCCCCCCCCCCCCCCCCCCCCCCCCCCCCCCCCCCCCCCCCCCCCCCCCCCCCCCCCCCCCCCCCCCCCCCCCCCCCCCCCCCCCCCCCCCCCCCCCCCCCCCCCCCCCCCCCCCCCCCCCCCCCCCCCCCCCCCCCCCCCCCCCCCCCCCCCCCCCCCCCCCCCCCCCCCCCCCCCCCCCCCCCCCCCCCCCCCCCCCCCCCCCCCCCCCCCCCCCCCCCCCCCCCCCCCCCCCCCCCCCCCCCCCCCCCCCCCCCCCCCCCCCCCCCCCCCCCCCCCCCCCCCCCCCCCCCCCCCCCCCCCCCAGCGTCAATTCTTAGCGAGGGAGTGAGGGGGGATGACTCTCCTCTTAAGTTTATTCAAGTTTAGAGTGGTTGATGAACAATTTACGTTCCCATGGGATGCCTTAGCCTAGGGGTCCTTGACAATTGACCATGATTACGCTTGAAAAGAGGAGGTGAGAGGGTAGAACTAGGTAATGTTTATCCTTGGGTCCATGAGCATTTGGATGGGCTCAGAGGTGGGATATGGCCCGTCAAGGGAGACTCCCTCCCCAATACAAAGGCTTTTTTCCTTGGTTTTGGACTTCTTTGTTCCTTTGACTTATTCTTTGTGTTGTTTGTCTTTTAACATTTTGATCATGAAGACTTGTTTAAACTTTTGTTGACCCGATGGCTTGCTTGGACTCTCGAAGGCATGTTTGGACTTTCGTTGACCTCTTTAACTTGTGTTGACTGACATTGACAATCCACGTGGAATGGCATGTAGAATTGAGGTGGGACCCCATGTGTAATTTTGGGCAGTCTTTCAATAGAAATGAAATGAAATTTTTGTCAAGATTTATTTTGTTGAATCTGCCAAGTTTCATGTTAGGTTGACACCAGGATTTGTAAATTGAAATGAACTATATCCCATGTTTTGGCTGCCATTTTGAGGTGTAATCATTAACCAACACAATGAGCAAGAGTATACAAGAACCTCCTCTGTTCACCCGTACAACGTGCATTCAACTCAACCATCCCGATCCACATAAAACAAACATAAGGAGAATTTCAACATGAGATTTCTGTCAAAAGTATAAATCTTTGCAATACAAAAAAGGTTCACAACAACACTTAGCGGTCACAATATAGCCAAGGTTCACATCACTGCGAAGGTTACAACACAGCCAAAGTTACACAAAAAGCAAATCTTTGCATTACTAGCACCACCAAGGAAGTTCATTTTTGCTTGATTTGCTTGAGGATACAATCTTTGTTCATCGCAAATGTTAACGCCCACACGTGTGGCACGAAGCAACATGACCCAAACGCCTCCAGTACCATTCATTTTGCCACATCAAAACAGATGACATCGGCATGAATCTTTTTAGTTTTCGGCTTAAAAATGTTTAATCTCCTAATTAAAAAACCAATTAAAAATCCATTTTCATCATTAAATCCGTCTTTACGAGATCTTCAAAACTAGATCCCATGTTGATATGTTTCGACGAAAAAAAATTGATCAAAAATTGTCATGATGTTTACACTGAAGTTGTCATAGTGTTACACTAAAGTTGCCATGTGGCAATTTTAGTTTATAGAGCATGGCAATTTTAGTACTTTGACCATGGCAAGTCCAGGACTTTGACCATAAAAATTATTTTTTGAATGAACCATGGCAACTTTAAGTGCATGTATCATGAAAATTTTAGCTTATGGTCCATGGCAAGTCTAGTTTCTTAATTCCCCGTTTTATAATATGTCAAAATTTACTTTTAAATATAGAAGAAAATAGCTGAAACATATCATGGCAATTTCAGTGTAAACATCATGGCAATTCATGTGCAATAGACATGGCAACTTTTAAAAGTCGTCGAAACATATTGATATGAGATTTAGTTTCGAAGATCTCGTCGTGATGGATTTCATGATGAAAACGGATCTTCAATCGAATTTTTCATCAATTTAAAAACTAGAAATCCAAAAAGATACCCACATGCATGCGATGACGTCACATCGTCTGTGTGTTATAAAGCGTGCGGGCGGGTGTCGCTCCCATCACACATGTGAGCGTTGTGCGGGCGGGTGTCGCTCCCATCACACATGTGAGCGTTATCAGCGTCCTTGTTCATTCTTTTAGGCCACGCCATAAGAGCCTTGGACTTGGGCATCTGCTACAAAAATTGACTACATAATCCACACAAATTGTAAAGGCAGTCATAACACAGGTCGATGAACCATTCTGGAACTAAAAACCAATCGAACAGAGGGAGAATTGCAATTTTCTCTTCGCTATGTGGTATGGAACATGAGAAACTCAATTTCTGAACATCAAAATTACTTAACTTTCCTATATCTCCAGTTGAGCCGAGTTCGTACTGTGAAGAATACTGAACTGTTTATACAAAAAGGAAAAGGAAGACATTCCTCAACGGTACAGTATAAAATACAATAGCCTGAAAAGAATGAACACCAGTAAGCTCTGCACAGCTGATTTGGCAATTGGCATTTTCTAACATCTCAAAAAATGACCCATCAATCCAACAACTGTATCTCCTTTACAATATCTATCCAGGTAATCTCATTAGACTGCTAAAACTTCCAGACCGAATTGTATGTAAAAATCTGCAACTGAATTATTTTCTTCTCAAAATAAATCTTCCCCCACCCAAAACAGTTGAATTCTTTGATGATGCCTGTTGAGTATATAATCTAGCTCTGGAAGATTTCGAAACTAGGGTGCTCAAAAGCAATCCTATTAAAGAAACTGAAGTTTCTAGCTTCAGTGCCGTGGAAGACCATTGATGGTGAACAGAGATTGCACACTCCCTAGTGAAACATACACTCTCTAACATGTGGGTGCGAGAAATTGACATGCCGCTCCCATATAGACTTGTACCGGTGAATGGACAACTTCAGCCAGGGTTTCATGTTCCCATTATAATGCACAACAGCAGCACTCTCAATCAAGCGGTCATCTATGTCTACATCATACCCAAGACCCAATACATGCCATCTCCGGTCTAGGGGCTCCATTAGGCCATAAAATGTCAAAAGGCCTGCTGGAAGTGTGCCCGTTCTCCAAAGCAATTGATCAGCATTTTGCTCCTGCCAATAATGATAAAGCGATGTTGCATTTGCTTTCCTCCAAGCAATTAGGTCAAATATGTTCATTCCAAAAGCCCACTCACAAGTATGTGGATCAATCTTTGAGCTGATTATTGGTTGCGAGAAATTAAGATATTTGTGATACCGATGAAATGACTCTAAACAAGTCTCCACTGCTCCAATAACATTACCATGCAATTCTATGGAAAAAAGCTGTGTCAAGTCCTTTTGCACCACAACATCATCATCAAGAAAAACCACCTTCTCCAGGTTGGGGAGTATTTGAGGGATGTAAAACCGTAAATGGTTCAGCAGAGAAACAAACTTCGGATTATGGAACTTTATTTCCCGTTCTTGTGTCTTCAAACCACCAGAGGAACCCTTTGTTTCCATCTCGGACAGCCGCCTGACAAGAGAAGAAGAAGCAGCATTCAACCATGAGAACTCTTCTATGCAGTGGACTTCGACAGTACACCCTTTGAAGTCATTTATCAGGAACCAGGTTGACATAGCACCAAAATTGATCCTGTCTGTGACTACATGAAACACAAGCTGCTGAGGGTGGTTTGCATTTGACACTGTAGAATTGACAACAACTGAAGTGGCCAGCACATTATCCGAGAATATACAGAAATGATACAGATTATTGTCTACCAACCGTGTGGAATTCCTGTGCTCCTCTGAACGACTCCTTAGTTTTGGGTTCTGAAGCCACTCTTCTGTCAGTTTCACCGTTAAACAATGGATATTCTTGGGAAGTGATTCTGCAGCTAACTGACCAAACTCGGCAGTCTGAACAACTGCTGCCTTTGCACGCTCCTCTAGTGCGAGGGCATGGCTCTTGAGTGTCACCATTGTGGTGCTGATATCATAATGAGAGTCCTGCGCTTTGTATATTAACCGTGCCAGCCGAGTTATTATAGGATGGGCTTCTTCCTGAGTGATGGCTCTCCCACTAACAGCCCCTTGAGAGAGCAATCTTTGAGAATTCCTTATTTGGGAACTAAGTTCCCATGCAAGCTGAAGGTTGCCATGCTCTTTCGCAAGGATAACATAGGCCTTTGCTAGAGTCATTTGGTCTGCTAATTGCCGTGCAAAAGATGTACTGCTTAAAAGCTCTTCAGTGAAATTAACTTTCTCAGGAGAAACTTCTTCAGTTTCTGACCCTTTATTCTGAAACAAGAACGAGCTAAATGAGGAAATATGCACAATCGACTGAGTTTAATTAAAGAATGTGATTTTCTTTCATTGTGGGGAAGGTCAATGAAGAAATATATCTATGCACTTAAAAGTAGCAGGGACCAAAAATATATTCCAAGTATAAGGAGAAGTTTTTAGTTATCATCCCAATGATTAACTTTGTTGACACTAAAATTAAATGTTACTGAACAGCTGTCATCATGTGTTGACCCATAAATAACAGTTAATGGCCAGCAAAGTTTGGCGCCAAAAACTCGCACAAGAAATGTTCAGATCATACTTTTGTATACAAAAAGATTAAGACCTTTACGACAGAAAGAACTATACATCAAAGGCTACCAATAAGACTCACTGGCAATATTATATCTCTATTGACATCGTGTTCTATTAATAATTTCAGTTTTGATCTCGGCCATTTTTCTCATAAGCTGTGCAGTTAAAAAAAAACAATTCTATCAATGTAATCCAGATTTTACAGACCATTGGATACCAAGAGAAACTAATGTGACTGTTGTATTACTATCAGATAGGCAGGAATAACCTAGGATAAAGTTACTACTCCCTCCGTCCCATAATATAAGAACGCTTTTGACACTAGTGTAGTGTGAAAAACGTTCTTATATTTTGGGACAGAGGGAGTAGTTTACTACTCAGTGCTACTGAAAGTCATTCGCAAATTCGAAGATAAAATCATGACAGGCAATGCTATTCTTTTTAAGCAAGTACCTAAGTAGCTGCCAACAAGTAGTCCCTGGATAACCCAATCGCACCTGTGATAGTTCAACACTGCACATACTACTAAAAATTGACTTATGGTGTGAGTTTAATTTTCATATTCCATGGTGTCCTCCCACCAGTTAAGTAATCATCTTCATAGTAAAGGAATAGCATATGCTATCATGATGAAGATGGGAAACCTCCTCCTGAGAAGGACACTTAACCTAAGTACACGAGCAGACCTCCAACAAGTGCAGAGACAACCTATCAGTAATGCCACGCCAACTACAAGAAAATACAGCCTGTTTGCCGTTTCTACCAACTAGTCATGATTAGCCATCAAAAGCACATTTTCTAGACAGTGAAAATAAAATTTTCCATAAACATGCACAAATCAATATACTCCCTCCGTCTGCGAATAAGTGTACTTCTACCGTTTGTCTTAAGTCAAAGTTTTAAAAGTTTGACTAACTTTATAGAAAAGATTAGTAACATATGTGACATAAAATTGGTATATTATGAAAGTATATTTCAAAACGGATCTAGTGATACTAATTTAGTGTCATAAATGTTGCTACTTTTCCCAATAAAATTGGTCAAAATTTTAAAACATTGACTTAGGACAAAAGATAGAAATACACTTATTCGCGGACGGAGGGAGTAGATAAAAACACAAACCTTCAAGGAGCAAGTAACAATGAAATTGGATAATGAAGATCTAGAAAATGATGTGCTCTGACCACAAAAAGCCTAACAACACACAACCAAGCTCACCTTATAACATAGTAGAAGAAACCAACAATGGAACTATTTCTAAAGATCTCATACAAAACGCTAACAGAGATCTGTCTGCACGCATAAAAAGCTAAAACTTTTTCCACGTATTTTCAAAATTGACAGGAAGGAAGTGATCTTCCGAGCAAAGATGTCACACCACATAATTCAGCAAGCAGGAAATCAGACGGAGTCATGTTTGAGCTACTCACTATGACGGGCGGCCGGAACTGCTCCTTCTGGTTGTGGTGCAGGACGAAGAGCATGAGCCCAACCACAAGGAAGATCCCAACGAGCCACCAGATCCATCCCGGCAGCCGCCGCCGCGACTGCCGCCGGTACTCTGGTGCCCGCCTCCGCATCTCGGAACCCCGCATCTCGCCGCCGTGCGCCCTTCCCCAAAGCCTCTCGCTGCAACAATTCAACCCAGGAACTCCACACGCTGACCTCACTGCCGTCGCGCTAAACCCTCATCCATGGATAGTGCCGAGAACAACCAGAAAGGCACCGTCTTTGCGGAGGATCCGGGGGGTCGGATGGATCACCCCGAACAGATAAGAGACCGCGTCGTGAAGCTCCGGCACTGAGAGAGGCAGAAACGCCGGCTGGTAAGAGGTTGGTGAGATCTGGAAGGTCTAATGTGACGAGAGAGGTAGGAGGGGGCGCGATTTAGAGAAAGGAGAGAGGGAGATCTGAGGGTGGGAGCGAGGGAGGCAGGTGGAAGTAGTACCTCAGTCTCCTTTCCCATCGTGCGTCTCCATTTCTCTCACCTCCCATCAACCTCATAGAAAACCCGATATTACGCCCGCAAACGTCTTAAAGGCGACATTTCGCTCAACCGTATAAATTTTGGCAAGTCTCTATTTCTAATGAAGAAGTTGGTAAACTCGCCTCACCTCCCACCAACCCCACAGAAAACCCTATATTACGCACGCGGACGTCTTATAGGCGACATTTCGCTCAACCGTGCAAATTTTAGCAAGCCCGTTTGACGTGTGAATTAACTCAATCAAATCATCACTTTCCCAAAACAACGTCATTTATTAACTCGATCTAATCAAATCACTACTTGCCAAAACATCAACCACTCGTCCAGCCCATGGGAATAATCCGGCCCATGGGCATAAAAAACAATCCTCCCATTCTCACCTCTTCCTACAGACTGAAAAAAAGGAATTTCTCAAAAATAAAAGACTAAAAAAAGAAAAGGGAAGGAAAGAAAAAGGAAACACCCGAGAAAAGGAAACACATGCACCATCGTCAATCCCTTCCACTCTCATGTTCTCTTTCCTTTCCCAGGATGTAGCCGCCGATCTCCTCCTCTGCTCCTGTTCTCCTCACAGAGGTGGACATTGTTAGGGAACGAGCATGGGAGGCCTCAGATCGCGGATCCTACAAACCTTGCAGTCCTTCTCAAATGCCGTCGCTGCACAATCCAACGCCCTCCTCCTCCCAGATCTTCAGCAGACGTGGCGAAGAGTTACAGAGAAGCGAG
Organism: Thinopyrum obtusiflorum; assembly: GCA_036873465.1. Classification (NCBI taxonomy): domain Eukaryota; kingdom Viridiplantae; phylum Streptophyta; class Magnoliopsida; order Poales; family Poaceae; genus Thinopyrum; species Thinopyrum obtusiflorum. The sequence continues at coordinate 14,236 of JAAAWM010009857.1, forward strand.
GGTTGGGGAGAACCGGTGTGGCGCCGGCGCCGATCTGCTAGACGACACGCACCACAGCCTTGCCATCGAGCCACCATAGCCGCTCCTCCCCGTCGGCAACAAGGTTTGGCCGGATCCGCACGAGCCTCATCGGCATGTCATATTTGATATTCCACTGCCTGGAGTGGGTCCGCGCCTGGCAGGGGTAACAGTTGGCGCGTGCTTGCTTGCTGTTATGCTTGAGGTGGATAGGTCATGCCGTGAGACCTCCGGCACGCCTGCGGGCCTCGCTTCCCTGAAGCTCGCTCGCATAGCGCAGCTTCCTCCGGTCTCGTTCGTCGTCGAATCGCTGCTGGCATGTGATGCACTTTCTTACCTCACCGAGTCAAAACTGAAGGCATCCACTTCTTGTGGTAAGAACCGGTCTCATTTTTTTTAGATTCGTTGATATTTAGTTGCTCTCTTCAGATTATATTTTTATCCACGTTTTAATGTACTCCATGTGTCAAGTAAATGTATTAACATGTTGCTTTCCTCGGGGAACTGCAACTGCGACATCCGAGCCTGGTGAAGATGACCGACTACTGCAGCGAGGAGGAGCAGAGGCTCCTCGTGTATGAGTTCATGACCAATTAGCTATGGTGGTGTTTGAGAACTATTCAAATTTATTGTGTCTTATAATTTGAATGATGCATTGGAAGTTTGAATACTCCCATGGATCTAGATCATTTTTTGAATCCGGATAATGTAGTATCCTTCCTGGGTGGGTTCTCTGATTGAGAGCTCCCAATGCCTATTGTGGTTTTCGATACGAAATTTTCTATTCAACTCATTAGTTCTGACCAGTCTTGCATGCAGAACAAGAACGGGTAAAGTGAATACAAACATTACATTTGATTGAGTTTATTTGATGTTTCAAGAGTTGCGCTGCACTGATCTGTGATAAGGACATCAATACCATTGTTACACCCACAACCCCTTCTGCTATACATACTGGACCAATTACTAGAGCTCGTGCACGCCAATTAAATTACCAGGTACTTTCGTTTCTTGGTAATAATTCTAATGTTCATGAGAATATGATGTTGCATAAATTCGATACATTTGTTTTGCTTACAAATGAAGGGCCTATCTTGGAGAAGAAGGATGAACATTGGAGTAAGAACAAGCATGGAGATGATGGCATGCCCAAGGGGAACAAGAATGGAGTTTCAAGTGATGATTTCAAGACTTTGAGGCCACCATAATGAGTGCATGAAGGCTTGGACGAAATATACAAGATGCCACTTCACAAATTTCGTCCAGAGGCTATTATAGGTGTTGCGTCACCTTATTAGTGGGCCGGACCCATGTAATTTCGAAATACTTAAGTATAGGTTGTTTTTAGAGTCTGTATGTGTGGGGAAACAAAGTTAGGGTTGGTTTCGGACCCCTCCTACAAGGGGTCACGAAATCCCCCCTACTCCTCCATATATACAGCCCTTAGGGCGTCGTTTAGACTTTGGGTTTTGTTTAGATTAAAGTTCGCCATAGCTACAACTTCGCGTACTTCGTTTGTGTTCCACGACCAGACCAAGACGTCACAGAACCCCACTTTTCATCAATAAAGCTTTCCTCTTATATTCGCAGTATCCAGATTGCAAACTCAGTTTCTTGGTTGCGTTTGCTCGCAGGAAATAGACCCTCGTGGTCAGGTTGATCGTGCTCCGGCATGGTCAATAACCCTCGGAAGTTAGCTTAGCGATTACTAAGGCGCGATTTCTCGCACGTCCGTAGTCGGATCGTCAAAGTCTACTCCCACAGAAAATGATAATCACCTTCTCATCGAAAGACACGACACCTTTGCCTCTATCAAGTGGTATCAGATTTCCAGGTTGCTCGGTGAGATCTTACAGTTTTTCGTAGTTTAGATCGAGTCTGTTCTTCATACTTGCAGTCCACGAAAAAGCAAAAAAATTAGGGTTAGTTCAACATATCCAAACCAATCTGAGCCATTGCATAATCTTTTTTGTGTTTGCTTTGTTGAATTGGCGGTTGCATCGTCGTGTCAAGTTGCTGGTCTTAGTTTCTAGTCTTTTAGAGTTTCGAGTTCTGGTCACAAGTTGTCACGCTGCCGCTGCACCATCTTCATCCCTACCGCCACCGCTACCGTATACCACCACCATACCATCACCTCTACCGTATACCACCACCACATACATCACCGCTGCCATATACCACCACCCCACCATATACATCGCCGCTGCCATATATCCACCACCAATCCGAGTCCACATATACCACTGTCCTATACCATAACCAATCCGAGTTCTTTTCATATTAGGTTTGTTTTTGAGATCCATCTATTTTTAGATTCGTGTTTCCTTGCCTGAGTAGGTTTCGAAAAAAGAGTCTGGAGACCCCCGGGCAGTTTTTAGGCCAAAATTTCAACAGGTGAAAATATTTTTTCCCTCTCCTATTGTTAGGCTTTTTTGAGTCTTGAGACGTGTGCCATCATAGTGATTTTTATCGCACTTTTTGGTCGTCACTGCCCTGTTTTCGAAAAAATATAGTCAAAAAAATTTCATGCCTATCCTGTTATTTTGACCTGGGAAGAGTTTTGAGACACTCGCCATTATAGTGATTTTCGGCAAAAAAAATCTAGAGTGTGTTTACCCCTTGTTTATGTGTCGTGTCGTGATTTTGTTAGTGTTCTAGGCTCGCATCTCTAGCACGGTTTAGCCTAGGACCAGCACGGTATCGTCGTTGAGCGTGTATTCAACTTTGGATCTCTGAATTGATTATTGCTGACCTTTTTGCTACCATCTTATAAGTCATCCCAGCTCCACATACATCTACGTCGTGCGTTTGACGCTCCCTGGTAATCGCTCTATCCAAGCTTTGAGAGTTTTGGCTACAACGGATGCTGATCACCGCCTGCTACTGGGTAAGAACTAGTAAGAATTTGAGATTTGCTTGACGGATTTGTGACACCCCACCACCACCACTTTCTAGTAGTCTGTAGGATCATATTCTTGTGTGTTTCTATTGCTGCTAACCATGGCAGGACCACAACTCGACGAGATTGACTGGGAGAACATGATGAAGAAGGAGCTTCATGATAAATTTCAGCAAATGTTGGGTCAACAGGTGGAAGAGGGGATGGCCAGCTTTGGAAAGGCACTGGAGAGGATTGATGACATTGAGAAGACAATTGACACCAAGTTGGACGCCAAGTTCGATGAAGTACTCGCGCATCTTCCACAACCACCAACCGCCTCTGCTGCACCATTGCAACAACACCAACAACCGCCTCCACGTCGCGATCCAGCAGGACGAGCGCAGCGTGTTCCGTTTGAGCCAGGACAAACTTCTGGTGCCGCTGCTACTACTGTTGATGCTTCTGTAGCTCCTGCTGCTACTGCAGAGGAGGAGGACCATTACGAGGATGAGATTGATCAAAATCAAAACTATGTGCTGATACGTCCATTTTGCATCATGATTACCTACTATTATTTATATTGTTTTTATGTATAATAATGCTTTTTGGAGTATTTCTAATGCATTTTCTCTCATAATATGCACGGTACACACAAAGAGGGAGAATGTCGGCAGCTGGACTTCTGGACCTGAAAAAGCTACGTCAGGCTACCTATTCTGCACAACTCCAAATGAGCTGAAACTTTACGGAGAATTTTTATGGAATATATAAGAACTATTGGAGCCAATAAGTACCAGAGGCGGGCCACCAGGTGGGCATAACCCACCTGGGCACGCCAGGAGGCCCAGGCGCGCCCTGGTGGGTTGTGCCCTCCTTGGCCCACCTGCGGTGCCCCTCTTCTGGTATATAAGTCATTTTGACCTAGAAAAAAATTAGGAGAGGACTTTCGGGACGAAGCGCCGCCGTCTCGAGGCGGAACTTGGGCAGGAGCACTTTTGCCCTCCGGCGGAGCGATTCCGCCGAAGGAACTTCCCTCCCGGAGGGGGAAATCATCGTCATCATCATCGCCAACAACTCTCCCATCTTGGGGAGGGCAATCTCCATCAACATCTTCAACAACACCATCTCCTCTCAAACCCTAGTTCATCTCTTGTGTTCAATCTTTGTACCGGAATTATAGATTGGTACTTGTGGGTGACTAGTAGTGTTGATTACATCGTGTAGTTGATTACTATATGGTTTATTTGGTGGAAGATTATATGTTCAGATCCATTATGCTATTTAATACCCCTCTGATCTTGAGCATGATTATCATTTGTGAGTAGTTACTTTTGTTCTTGAGGTCACGGGAGAAATCTTGTTGCAAGTAATCATGTGAAATTTATAGGTGTTCGATATTTTGATGGTATGTATGTTGTAATTCCCTTAGTGGTGTCATGTGAACGTCGACTACATGACACTTCAACATATTTTGGCCTAAGGGAATGCATTGTGGAGTATTTATTAGATGATGAGTTGCGAGAGTGACAGAAGCTTAAACCCTAGTTTATGCGCTATTCCGTAAGGGACTGATTTGGATCCAAAAGTTTAATGCTATGGTTAGAATTTATTATTAATACTTTTCTCGTAGTTGCGGATGCTTGTGAGGGGGTTAATCATAAGTAGGAGGTTTGTTCAAGTAAGAACAACACCTAAGCACCGGTCCACCCTCATATCAAATTATCAAAGTAGCGAACACAAATCAAACCAACATGATGAAAGTGAGTAGATGAAATTCCCGTGTACCCTCAAGAACGCTTTGCTTATCATAAGAGACCGTTTTGGCCTATCATTTGCCTTAAAAGGATTGGGCTACCTTGCTGCACTTTTGTTACTATTATCATTACTTGCTCGTTACAAATTATCTTGCTATCAAACTACTCGTTACTTATAATTTCAGTACTTGCAGAGAATACCTTGCTGAAAACCACTTGTCATTTCCTTCTGCTCCTCGTTGGGTTCGACACTCTTACTTATCGAAAGGACTACGATTGATCCCCTATACTTGTGGGTCATCACGTGCAACCACCAGCACCACCACCACCAGGTCGTCCTCATGCATATAATCGCAACGGTAGGGCTGCACCACCCCCTCATGTACGAGACAAAGACCACATCCCTAAACTAAAGTTGAATATCTCGCCATTCGAGGGTAGATACATTCCTGATATTTATCTTACTTGGGAGTTAGAAACTAAACAACGATTTACATGCTTACAATTTCCCGTGGATAGACGTGTTGCTGCTGCTGTTTGTGCTTTCACTAGTTTTGTATGTGTTTGGTGGTCTGAACATTGTAGATTATATCCTATTCCAGCTACTTGGGCTGCTTTGAAAACTGCTATGCGTACCCGTTGGGTTCCACCATATTATCAACGTGAATTACTTCAAAAATTGCAGCGCTTAAGACAAGGAAAAAATTCTGTAGAAGAATATTATCAGGAATTACAAACTGGCATGATTAGATGTGGTATTGTTGAGGATAATGAAGCTATGCTTGCATGTTTTATGGGTGGATTAGATAGAGAGATTCAGACCATTCTAGAGTATAAGGAGTATAATAATATCACTCTTTTCATTCCATCTTGCTTGCAAAGCTGAACATGAAATGCAGGATCGACATGCATTGGCGCGAACTAATTTTTCTGCAGGTCGATCTTCATCATGGACACCACGTACATCCTCTACTTCCACATGTCCTACTGCAGCACCGCTGACTTCAGCCGCCAATTCCAACCGAGATACAAGACAAACAGGCACCACCACCACCATCTGCCAGGAGCACACCTTCTGGTCCTGCACAAAGCTCTTCTTCATCCATGGCATCAACAGGGCAAACACATGAGTTATATGTCGTTGTTGCAAGGGTGGAGGTCACTATGCGAGCAAATGTCCATCTCCGCGTGTAATGATTGTTACTGAGGACGGTGGGTATGAGTCCGCTAGTGACTACGATGATGAGACTTTGACTCTGAACATGAAGAGAACGGTGAAGATGATTCTAAACATGAGACGCACTACATGGTTGCTGAAGATGCTGACAGGCATGAGAGTTTAGTTGCTCAACGTGTTTTGAGTGTGTAGGTAACACAAACTTAGCAAAATCAGAGGCATAATTTGTTCCATACAAAGGGAGTTGTGAAGGAACGTTCTGTCCGCGTCATCATAGATGGAGGGGGTTGCAACAACTTGGCTAGTATGGAGATGGTGGAGAAGCTGTCTCTCATCACAAGACCCCATCCGCATCCTTACTACATCCAATGGCTCAACGATAGCGACAAGGTTAAGGTAACACATACTGTTCGTGTGCATTTTAGTATCGCTACATATGCTGATTATGTTGATTGTGATGTGGTGCCCATGCAAGCATGTTCCTTATTACTTGGTAGACCATGGCAATTCGATAAAAAAAATTGTACACCATGGTAGAAACAATCAATATACTCTTGTTCATAAGGATAAACATATTACTTTGTTTCCTATGTCTCCTGATTCCATTTTGAAAGATGATATTAATAGAGCTAGTGAATCAAAACAGGAGCAAAATAAGAGTGAAAACCAGATTGTGGCAAAAGAATTTGAGCAACAAATGAAGCCTAATAATAAACCACCATCTAGTGTTGCTTCTGAAATTAAATTGAAAAGTGGATGTTTACTTGCCACCAAATCTGATATTGATGATCTAGATTTCAGCAAATTTGTTTGCTATGCTTTCGTGTGCAAATAGGCATTATTTTCATTCGAGGACGTCCCTCCCTTTTTGCCTCCTGCTGTCACTAACATTTTGCAGGATTTCGCTGACGTCTTTCCACAAGACGTGCCACCGGGATTACCGCCTATTCGAGGGATTGAACATCAGATTGACTTAATTCCTGGTGCTTCGCTGCCAAACAGTGTGCCATACCATACCAATCCAGAGGAGACGAAGAAGATTATGCGTCAAGTACAGGAGCTGCTCGACAAAGGTTATATACGCGAATCTCTTAGTCCTTGTGCTATTCCTATTATACTAGTGCCAAAAAAAGGATGGTACATCGCGTATGTGTGTTGATTGTAGAGGCATTAATAATATTACTATCCGTTATCGTCATCCTATTCCTAGGCTACATGGCATGCTTGATGAATTGAGTGGCTCTACAATATTCTCCAAAGTTGATTTTCGTAGTGGATACCATCAAATTCATATGAAATTGGGTGATGAATGGAAAACAACATTTAAAACTAAGTTTGGATTATCCCCCCCCCCCCCCCCCCCCCCCCCCCCCCCCCCCCCCCCCCCCCCCCCCCCCCCCCCCCCCCCCCCCCCCCCCCCCCCCCCCCCCCCCCCCCCCCCCCCCCCCCCCCCCCCTGATGATATACTGATTTATAGCAAATCCTTGGAAGAACATTTGGCACATTTACGTGTTGTTTTTATTGCTCTACGTGATGCATGTTTGTTTGGTAACCTTGGGAAGTGCACCTTTTGCACCGACCGAGTGTCTTTTCGTGGCTATGTTGTTACTCCACAGGGAATTGAAGTTGATAAAGCCAAGATTGAAGCCATTGAGAGTTGGCCGCAGCCCAAAACGGTCACACAAGTGAGGAGTTTTATTGGCCTCGCTGGTTTCTTTAGGCGTTTTGTGAGAGATTTCAGCACCATTGCTGCACCTCTCAATGAGCTTATAAAGAAGGATGTACCTTTTGTTTGGGGTACCGCACAGGAAGAAGCCTTCATGGTATTGAAAGATAAGTTGACACATGCTCCTTTACTCCAACTACCTGACCTTAGAAACATGGCAACATTATTTATGGCCCAAAGAATTTGTTATACATTCTAATCTGAATCTTTGAAACACATTAAAAGTCAAGCAAAACTGAAACGTAGACATGATAAATGGGTTGAATTCATCGAGACTTTCCCATATGTCATTAAACACAAGAAGGTACAGAAAATGTTATTGCTGATGCATTGTCTCGTCGTTATACTATTGTTTCACAACTTGACTTTAAATATTTTGTTTGGAGACCATCAAAGATCAATATATGCATGATGCTAAATTTAAAGATGTATTACAGAATTGTAAAGAAGGGAGAACATGGAACAAGTTCGTCGTTAATGATGGATTTGTGTTTCGTGCTAACAAGCTATGCATTCCAGCTAGCCTCGTTCGTCTTTTGTTGTTGCAGGAGGCGCATGGAGGAGAATTAATGGGACACTTTGGCGTGAAGAAAATGGAGGACGTACTTGCTACACATTTCTCTTGTCCAAAGTTGAGATGGCATGTTGAGCGTTTTGTTGCTCGCTACACTACATGTCAAAAAGCTAAGTCACGACTTAATCCTCATGGTTTATATATGACTTTGCCTGTACCTAGTGTTCCGTGGGAGGATATATCTATGGATTTTGTTTTAGGATTACCTCGAACAAAGAAGGGGAGGGATAACATATTTGTTGTCGTGGATAGATTTTCGAAAATGGCACACTTCATACCATGTCATAAAAGCGATGCTGCTGCTAATGTTGCTGATTTGTTCTTTCGTAAAATTATTCGCTTGCATGGTGTGCCAACTACTATTGTTTCAGATCATGATACTAAATTTCTTAGCCACTTTTGGAGATGTCCCCCCCCCCCCCCCCCCCCCCCCCCCCCCCCCCCCCCCCCCCCCCCCCCCCCCCCCCCCCCCCCCCCCCCGAAGTAGTCAATAGAACATTGTCTACTATGCTTAGGGCTGTTTTGAAGAATAACAAGAAAATGTGGGAAGAATGCTAGCCTCATATTGAATTTCCTTACAATCATTCGCTGCATTCTACTACTAAGATGTGCCCTTTTGAAATTGTGTATGGTTTCCTACCTCGTGCACCTATTGATTTGTTGCCTCTTCCGTCTTCGGAGAAGGTTAATTTTGATGCTAAACAACATGCTGAATTGATCTTTAAAATGCATGAGTTAACTAAGGAAACATTGAGCGTATGAATGCTAAATATAAACTTGCTGGAGATAAAGGTAGAAAACATGTTGTCATTGCACCAGGAGATCTTGTTTGGCTACATTTGCGTAAGGATAGGTTTCCTAATTTGGGAAAATCAAAGCTAATGCCACGTGATGATGTTACTTTTAAGGTGTTAGAGAAAATAAATGATAATGCATATAAACTTGAGATGCCTGCAGATTTTGGGGTTAGTCCCACTTTTAACATCGCAGATCTGAAACCTTATTTGGGTGAGGAAGACGAGCTTCCATCGAGAATGACTTCACTTCAAGAAGGGGAGGATGATGAGGACATCAATACCATTGTTACACCCACAACCCCTATTGCTTTACATACTGGACCATTCACTAGAGCTCGCGCAGGTCAATTAAATTACCAGGTACTTCCGTTTCTTGGTAATTATTCTAATGTTCATGATAATATGATGCTGCCTAAATTGGATACATTTGTTTTGCTTACAGATGAAGGGCCTAGGACAAGAAGGATGAACATTGGAGCAAGAACAAGCATGGAGATGATGGCATGCGCAAGGGGAACAAGAACGGGGTTTCAAGTGATGATTTCAGGACTTTGAAGCCACCATAATGAGTGCATGAAGGCTTGGACGAAATATACAAGATGCCACTTCACAAATTTCGTCCATAGGCTATTATAGGTGCTGTGTCACCATATTATTGGGCCAGGCCCATGTAATTTCGAAATACTTAAGTATAGGCTGTTTTTAGAGTCCGTATGTGTGGGGAAAAAAGTTAGGGTTGGTTTCAGACCCCTCCTACAAGGAGTGACGAAATTCCCCCTACTCCTCCATATACACAACCCTTAGGGCATCATTTAGACTTTGGGTTTTGTTTAGATTAAAGTTCGCCATAGCTGCAACTTCGCGTACTTCGTTTGTGTTCAATGACCAGACCAAGACGTCACAGAACCCCACTTTTCATCAATAAAGCTTTCATCTTATATTTGCAATATCCAGATTTCAAACTCAGTTTCTTGCGTGTTCTTCGTTTGCTCGTAGGAAATAGACCCTCGTGGTCAGGTTGATCGTGCTCCGGTGTGGTCAATAACCCTTGGAAGTTGGTTTAGCGATTGCTAAGGCGCGACGTCTTGCATGTTCGTTGTCAGATCGTCAAACTCTACTCCCACAGAAAACGATAATCACCTTCTTTTCGAAAGACGGGACACCTTTGCCTCTATCAGGTTAGGTTGAGCTGAAGCAACAACAGAAGTGAGGAAACCTGAGTCTACCTTTCAAGAGGTCCCCATTTTTTTGAGAGTTTTGTATAGTAATCATTTTTATAAGGAGAACTGAAGCATGAGATTGAGCTGTAAAAATCACCAGGAATTTTGATCTACAAAGTGGATAGTTGGCTTGGTAATTTAACTACTTTCAACATCCAATATGCAAGCACACCTTATCTGCTCTATTCCAGTGTAGACTTTGTTGTTACTTTGTCATTTATACTCTTGTATATAAAGTTATTATTACTTAATATTTGGCATTGGCTTTCGAATACAGGCACCGGCCATATTTTATTACCATGTCCTCACATACCATGCCTAATTATTTTTTATTGGAAAATGCAACACCTACAATCATGATGAATAAATTTTTCCATTATTTATTTGACTTCTCTTGTCATCTCATGAACATGGTTTAGGAAAAAAAATCATTCTCGCACACGTCGGCATCTTCAACGTGAACTCCAGTGCCCATGACCAACACAAAAGTTCATGATTTTTTAACCTCACTAGAGCTTTTATGCCAAGTCATTTCTTTTTTTAGACATGAACAAATGGTGATGGAGAAAAGAGGGAGGGCATGTGGAGGCAGGGGCTCGAGTCCGGGAGGGCGCGCGGAGAAGCCGAGACGAAGCATTGGAGGTCATGCTCAGTGACAATCGTGAGCTGTCATCGATGCCCGACCTACAACGCATGCGAAGGAACGAGAGTGGCCAAGGAGACGCACGATAGGAGTTCTTGAACCTGCCAAGCCACCGTCATTCATTTGGTTATGTCCTACTGATCGCTCTCTGAGTATAGCGCCAGAAAAGCTCCTGTCTGCTAGGACTACGTCGGTATTTCCCCAAAGAGGAAGGGATGATGTAGCACAGTGAAGGTAGGTATTTCCCTCAGTGAAGAAACCAAGGTTATCGAACCAGTAGGAGAACCAAGCAACACAACATAAACAGCACCTGCACACAAATAACAACACCTCGCAACCCGACGTGTTAAAGGGGTTGTCAATCCCTTTCGGGTAACAATGCCAGAAATTGGTAGTAGATTGAAATAATAGATCGCAAATAAAATAAAGTGCAGCAAAGTATTTTTGTAGTTTTGGTTTAATAGATCTGAATAAAAATGCATAGGAAAAGTAGATCGCAAGCAAATATATGAGAAAGAAGACCCGGGGGCCGTAGGTTTCACTAGTGGCTTCTCCCCCCCCCCCCCCCCCCCCCCCCCCCCCCCCCCCCCCCCCCCCCCCCCCCCCCCCCCCCCCCCCCCCCCCCCCCCCCCCCCCCCCCCCCCCCCCCCCCCCCCCCCCCCCCCCCATTATGGCATTTCCATAGCCATTCCGAGATATATTGCCATGCAACTTTCCACCTTCCGTTCATCATCACGACACACATTATCATTGTCATATTGCCTTGCATGATCATGTAGTTGACATCGTATTTGTGGCAAAGCCACCATGCATAATTTTTCATACATGTCACTCTTCATTCATTTCCCATCGTAGAAATTGTTAATCTTTCATGCTTAACTTATATTATTTTGAGAGTCTCTTAGAACAACATGGTATTTTCTATGGTTATAAAATTGGTCCTAGAATGATGGGCATCCAAGTTGGGTATAATAAAAACTATCATAGGAAGTGAATTGGATGCTATGATCAATATGATACTTGATAATTGTTTTGAGATATGGAGGTAGTGATATTAGAGTCATGCTAGTTGGGTGATTATGAATTTAAAGAATGCTTGTGTTGAAGTTAGCAAGTCCCGTATCATGCACGTATGGTAAAAGTTGTGTAACAAATTTGAAACATGAGGTGTTCTTAGATTGTGCATCCTTATGAGTGGCGGTCGGGGACGAACGACGGTCTTTTCCTACCAATCTATCCCCCTAGGAGCATGCGCGTAGTGCTTGATTTTTGATGACTTGTAGATTTTTGCAATAAGTATATGAGTTCTTTTTTGACTAATGTTGGGTCCATGGATTATACACACTCTCACCCTTCCATCACTGCTAGCCTCTTCGGTACCGTGCATTGCCCTTTCTCACCTTGAGAATTGGTGCAAACTTTGCCGGTGCATCCAAACCCCGTGATACGATACGCTCTATCACACATAAACCTCCTTATATCTTCCTCAAAACAGCCACCGCCCCCCCCCCCCCCCCCCCCCCCCCCCCCCCCCCCCCCCCCCCCCCCCCCCCCCCCCCCCCCCCCCCCCCCCCCCCCCCCCCCCCCCCCCCCCCCCCCCCCCCCCCCCCCCCCCCCCCCCCCCCCCCCCCCCCCCCCCCCCCCCCCCCCCCCCCCCCCCCCCCCCCCCCCCCCCCCCCCCCCCCCCCCCCCCCCCCCCCCCCCCCCCCCCCCCCCCCCCCCCCCCCCCCCCCCCCCCCCCCCCCCCCCCCCCCCCCCCCCCCCCCCCCCCCCCCCCCCCCCCCCCCCCCCCCCCCCAAGTGTGATGATCTTCATTATTAGAGCATTGCCCCATGTGAGGAAAAATAAAATAGGCCAAAGAAGCCAACAAAAAAAAAGAGGCCAAAGAAGCCATTTCAAAAAAAGGAGAAAACAGAGAAGGGGCAATGTTACTATCCTTTTTCCACACGTGTGCTTCAAAGTAGCACCATGATCTTCATGATAGAGAGTCTCCTATGTTGTCACCTTCATATACTAAGTGGGAATTTCTCATTTTAGAACTTGACTTGTATATTCCAACGATGGGCTTCCTCAAATTGCCCTAGGTCTGCGTGAGCAAGCAAGTTGGGTGCACACCCACTTAGTTTCTTTTTGAGCATTCATAAACTTATAGCTCTAGTGCATCTGTTGCATGGCAATCCCTACTCACTCACATTGATATCTATTGATGGGCATCTCCATAGCCAGTTGATATGCCTAGTTGATGTGAGACTATCTCTTTCTTTTTTGTCCTCTCCACAACCACCATATTCTATTCCACCAATAGTGTTATGTCCATGGGTCACGCTCATGTATTGCGTGAAAGTTGAAAAGGTTTGAGAACATCAAAAGTATTAAACAGGGGGGGGGGGGGGGGGGGGGGGGGGGGGGGGGGGGGGGGGGGGGGGGGGGGGGGGGGGGGGGGGGGGGGGGGGGGGGGGGGGGGGGGGGGGGGGGGGGGGGGGGGGGGGGGGGGGGGGGGGGGGGGGGGGGGGGGGGGGGGGGGGGGGGGGGGGGGGGGGGGGGGGGGGGGGGGGGGGGGGGGGGGGGGGGGGGGGGGGGGGGGGGGGGGGGGGGGGGGGGGGGGGGGGGGGGGGGGGGGGGGGGGGGGGGGGGGGGGGGGGGGGGGGGGGGGGGGGGGGGGGGGGGGGGGGGGGGGGGGGGGGGGGGGGGGGGGGGGGGGGGGGGGGGGGGGGGGGGGGGGGGGGGGGGGGGGGGGGGGGGGGGGGGGGGGGGGGGGGGGGGGGGGGGGGGGGGGGGGGGGGGGGGGGGGGGGGGGGGGGGGGGGGGGGGGGGGGGGGGGGGGGGGGGGGGGGGGGGGGGGGGGGGGGGGGGGGGGGGGGGGGGGGGGGGGGGGGGGGGGGGGGGGGGGGGGGGGGGGGGGGGGGGGGGGGGGGGGGGGGGGGGGGGGGGGGGGGGGGGGGGGGGGGGGGGGGGGGGGGGGGGGGGGGGGGGGGGGGGGGGGGGGGGGGGGGGGGGGGGGGGGGGGGGGGGGGGGGGGGGGGGGGGGGGGGGGGGGGGGGGGGGGGGGGGGGGGGGGGGGGGGGGGGGGGGGGGGGGGGGGGGGGGGGGGGGGGGGGGGGGGGGGGGGGGGGGGGGGGGGGGGGGGGGGGGGGGGGGGGGGGGGGGGGGGGGGGGGGGGGGGGGGGGGGGGGGGGGGGGGGGGGGGGGGGGGGGGGGGGGGGGGGGGGGGGGGGGGGGGGGGGGGGGGGGGGGGGGGGGGGGGGGGGGGGGGGGGGGGGGGGGGGGGGGGGGGGGGGGGGGGGGGGGGGGGGGGGGGGGGGGGGGGTTTGGACTTTTATGCGATTCAAAGAAATAGTCTAGTTTTGACATAACAATTTAGATACTCAAGCATATCAACAAGCAACCATGTCTTTCAAAATATCAATGCTAAAATAAGTTACCCTAGCCCATCATGCTGAAATATTGATCCATTCATGAAACACACTCGAATATTAGCTACACCCAATACTTACGTACGATCATATTGCCTCTTAGTTGGTGCTTTTGTAAGAGAGGATGGAGACTCAAATTTCAAAATAAAAATTGCATAAAGTAAAAGAAAGGCCCTTCACAGAGGGAAGTAGGGATTTGTAGAGGTGCCAGAGCTCAAAGCGAAAAATTAGAGATAAAAACATTTTGGGAGGTGTATCCATCCCACCAACAAAAACGACTCAGAGTTCCGAACACTTTCCATGCTAGATATGCCACAGGCGGTTCCCAAATAGAAAATAAAGTTTATTCATTTTTCCACCATACTTTCACTTTCCATGGCTAACCGTATCCACGGGTGCCCTCCATACCAACACTGTCCAAGGAATTTATTATTTGACAATATAAAGTAAATTCATTTTTGCATTTCGGGACTGGGCATCCCTAAGACCTTTGCCTTACTCTCGTGCAATGACAAGTGAATAAACACTCATCGTGAGAAGGGGGGGGGGGGGGGGGGGGGGGGGGGGGGGGGGGGGGGGGGGGGGGGGGGGGGGGGGGGGGGGGGGGGGGGGGGGGGGGGGGGGGGGGACGAGCGAAACAAATACACAAAAGAGAAGTTTATTTTGAAAATTAGAGATCGCACATGCAAATTTGCTTAGAACAGCAAAAGAATATTGCATATAGGTAGATATAGTGGACTCATGTGGCAAAACTGGTTTAAAGGATTTTGGATGCACAAGTAGAGGTCATACTTAGTGCAAAATGAAGGCTAGCAAAAAGATTGAGAAGCGACCAACCAAGAAATGAATAATCTCATAAGCAAGAATTAAGCATAATTAACACCGAATAATGCACCACAAGTTGGATATAATTTTCATTGCATGATTATTGACTTTCGTGCATGCATAGGGAATCACAATCCTTAACACCAATATTCTTACTAGAGCACAATTACTCATCAACATAACTCACATATCACATCATCATATCTCAAAACTATTACTAAGAATCAAGTTTATTTTGTCCAATAATCTTCATGACATTTTTTGTTTTCTTTTTCTTTATCCTTCTTGTATATCTATCACTTTGGGACTAATTTTCATGTGTTGCTTTTCATAAGCTCAAAC